>JAAAKG020094420.1:0-16169 GCA_010014905.2 Druon quercuslanigerum
AACATAGGAGAGCAGTTACTCTCCAAAAATATGCAACAGTTAACCTAAAAGAGGCGTCGCAGTTGCGCTTTCGCATGCTCGCGCAACGTCACTAGTGTCAGTGCAGCAGTGCTACCAAATTTTTTTCCGTGTACGTTCTAAGATTTTAAAGATTGAATGTTAAAACAATTTTAATGCATTTCAAGAGATTTCAGGGAATCTGAACAAATTTATGGAGAACTTTAGGGATTGCATGAAATCGAATATATTTTTCTTTAAATATAGTAAGATTTTGAAAAAAATAAAGTCGTACACAGTTATTATTATTATTAATATTATTATTATTTAACCTTGTTCTCGGGTGAAACCAGGTTTTATCATCAATCACGGTCATTATTGATTGGACGTAAAAAATTCAATTTTTCAGTAACAGACTTGAGCGACTTATAAAAAATAATGAATTTCATAAATTTTTAGATTAATATAAATTACAATAATATAAATTAATTAAATTAAATTGCATATAAATGATAATTACTATAAATATACATTGTTTGATCAATATAGAATCTATGTGTTGCTCATTTAAGCAAGATGTTCGTTCCGCAACACCGCTCTGAAGCAGGTCGGTGAATAATTTCTCTAGTAATTACCCCGGGCAAAAAGCTTCATTATCTCATCATGTATTATAAATACCAAAAAAGACGCAAACTGGTCGATAATCATATAGAAAGATCCATGCTCTTTACTCTAGTGACATCCACTACGTAATTTTGTTGTTGTTTCCACTAAAAGGAGATTTCATATTTACAACCGGGAAAACCCGGAAAATAACCGGGAATTAGGTGGGAAAAAATTAGTGGACATACTAAAATCCTATAAGCTTGCATTTACAGATCTGAATTTGTCTGAATTAAAATTTAGAAGTAACACTTCTTTCCCGAGGGTATCCTAGAAAGTCGGGACCAATGATCTACAAGTTTTGCTATGTCTGACGATGTTACCTTCCGGCGAACAAGGCTACATGAACAACAACAGGAACGTTGAACATCCCATGAAAACTTCTCCAAAGCGTATATCTCGGCTCGTTACCTCGCGTTTCCTGTGCGGGCCAAGTTTATATGAAAGCCCGCCTAAAGCCGCTCTGGCACTTCACTTCCGGGTTATAATTTTCTGGCATTAACAGACCTTTCCTGCAGTTTGCGAATTGCAGATAAAACGAGATATCTTGCATTTTCCCTTCGCGATCAGCAAACTTGGCTATACGATTTTCGAGGGCATACTTTCCCCACCTTTACTCCTCTTTTACGCACGCCAGGGGCTGATAAAGTTCTAGCTTAATTTCCACAATTTAATTTACTGCCCTCACTAATTAAAATTCAGGATTATTCTTGAATAGGGAACCTACACTTTTCAGTCTACCACTTCGAGTTTCAGCAATTTTACTTTGAAATCTCCCTAATTGAAAATCACTTCTCAAATTTAAATCTTCAGAATCGTTCTTGGTGTTACAAAGTCAGAAAGTGAGCTTTACATTTTTTAACATCGAACATAAAGATTCGTGGTAGTAAATCGCCTTCAAGTAAAAAAAAGTCGAATATCTTTTTTCAAACAAATTCTGCGAAAGCGTCCACTTGTAACGTGCTACTCTAAGAGGGGGGGGGGGGTTGTCCCAACGTCACAAAATGTCAAGTAGAAGTGGGATCGGAAAGGTGTGTAGCGCGTGATCTTCTCTGATCAAAAATTCAACTTCAAATTCGTGTCGATACATTAAAGACCAATATTATCGACAAAAAAAGTTCGTGGCAGAGTACCCAGAGGCAGACAGAGGAAAATATGGACGTGAAGGTAGCTAAACATGTATGTAGGAAAATATGGCGACAAATAGTTTATAAGAAATGTACAATGACAAGTTTTAGTGGAATGAATGAGGTCTGAAACGGAAGACCTTGGATACTAATACTCCTGAGTGGAAAGCTTTATATGGTGACTTTGTGAAACTCTTCGCCTAGGGTGACTGCTAGAGCGATTGATCAGCGACCTGGATCGGAGAAGTGTTGCAGAAGGAACGTGTTTTTTAAATAAACAAGATGAAAACTCTATCTAAATGAATCTGAAAATTTATCACCACCTCTACCTTACACTGCCTCGTTCAATTCCCTCCATCACTTTTCTCATATGAACTCCTTGATCCTCGGCTAGAACTAAGTGAATCACATTTATACCAAAAGAAATATGGCTGATTAATATAATAATAAGTATTTCTAGAGATAGTTTAGGTTTTTGCCTAAAATTCGATTCTTTAGAAGTTCATCCCTCCTGTGCGCGCCAGTCCTCGTTTCAGGTAAATAAACGTATTTTTTAAAACATTTCGGTCTATGTGCTTGGTTAGGGGAGTAAGTACAATATGTATTATATTTTTCATAAACATAATATATTATAAAAAATTTGCGTGTATATTTTAATTTAAAACCCAAAAATCCTGTAATATATCATGGGGTAATACGGCATATGGGGCAATATGGCACATAGCTCAATATGTCATATGAGGTAATATGGCAGATGGTGTAACGTAGGATATGAATCAATGTGGCACATCCGGTATATATTTTTAGTTAGGGTAGTATATTTGTGGTAACATGGAACATGGATAATGTGGGACACAATGTAATATGATATAGGGTATATATTTTTGGTTAAGGTAGTATATTTAGTACGATATTCTACTATTTTTCTCAAAAATATATACGAAATTGGGTATACATTTTCGGCTAGGAGAGTAGGTTTAGTGAAATATTGTCATTTCTTTTTTAAAAACATTCTCAATTTCTGAAACAGTGGCAGCGATGACGGAGGGATCTTTTTAAAATATAGAGAAATAGAAAATATCCATACAAATTCTTTGCATTATTATGGTGTTGAATATTAAATATTACTATTATCTTTTCAAAACAAATATTTTATTGAATAACATTTTGATTGAAAAAGAAGTGAAATGAAAAAAACCAAAAACATCCAAGATGTCAAAAATTCCATCAAGTAAATAGTTATCAGTACAATCAACTTAGTTTGTGAATTCGAAGTTTGCCATGTAAAAGATATCTTAACTTTTTAATTTATTGCAGTTGTTCCTTTCTACGATCGTTTTACTTTTCAATAAATATTTAAAAAATTTTCATAAAATATATTCGGCCAAACGTTCAATGATTTTGAATCATTGAGTTATCAGTTTTTCGTATTGATTATTCACTATTATTTGTAATATTTTAAAAGAGAACTTCATAATCATCCTTCAGCCTAAGACAGAATATATTTTTTGAAATTCGCTGAAATATTTATTGCAAATTAAAATGGTCGAAGAAAGGAAAAGCAGCTTTGTATCTGCTTTGTCTAGAATTGTTTCGCATACAATAATTACATGTTCAGTAACGCACTGGTAATAATGGGATACCTGTCTTATATTTCGAAAAAATATAGTAAAAACGTGGAAAGTGACATGGAAAAATGGATACAATTTCAACGTCGACTCGTACTTTTTCAAAGAATAACGTACCTTTTTAATTAAATGTCGAAAAGCAGCGGTAACTTTGATTCTTCTTAATTTAGAATTGTTCACTTTCAAGTCTGAAAACAGAAAGCACATTTTAGTTTTAAGTCTAGAAAAATCTTCGATGTATAAATTGTACAATATTAAAAGCTCCTATATTTTTCGTAATTCAATATTAATTTATTTACGAAATTGTGTACTAATTATGCAAATTTTTAAGAGAATTTTCTGAAAATTTTCTAAGTTCATATGTAATTATGTGAAAAAGATTAGAATATTACGGAATATTTAAATTATACTAAACACAATGATATTTAAAATATTTTAAAAGCATTTTACTGTCGACGCTCTAATATTTTATTTAACATATTTTCTTCATCTTTAATGTTAAATATAAGTAATTAATATTAAATGAAAAATAGATAATCCCTTAAGATCAAATAACTGATAAATTAGGATTGTGGTATAATGAATCCAATTTTAGAAAGGGACCAATTTTATTCAGCCAGCCATTCACGGATCTCCAGTTCTGTCAATCCCGCATGGGAAATCTCAGATCTGAGTTTATTTACTTGGCAGTTGAAATCCTCCGGGAGGTCGATGGTAAGATTTCTCTGACAATTTATATACTACTGGTTAACTGCATTCGAGTTGATCTGTGATTATCTGCAGGAGGAGTCATCTAAAACTCATTCATTTTATTTTGATACATAATCTTGGAACCTCATTTGAAAATCAAAGTAAGGAAAATTGATTATTTTATTTGATTCTTCACTCATATAATAATTGAATATTTCTTTTTCTTATTCAAAATCTATTAAAAATTCGTGGCGTTTTAATGAGTACTCTCTACTCAGGTGGTTGAACAACTACTCTAGCAAGCACCCTAGACATGCAAGTTCTTGTGTTTCTATGGCTTTGTATATATTTACAAATTAGGGTCTTATTTACATATTCCAACAATTTTTTCCTTGGTCTGCTTCTGGATACGCTACCATTTATTTTACCTCAATAGACTCGTTTCTTCAGTAGTTCTTCTTCCATTCTCTCAATATAACCAAACGATCTCAACAAATTTGTTTCACTTTTGTCAAAGAACCTCCTCTGCACCACATTCTTTGAGGATTATCTCATTACTGATTTTGTCCATTAGCGTTTTACCGCACACAATCCGTAGGTATTGCACGCCCACCGCGTTAATTTTACTCCTATCGGTTTCTTGGTAGATCCAGGTCTCTGTAATGTATAGCACAGTGAGAGTAAGTCTAGACTATTGGAATAAATGACAATGGAACGGTATCCAGCGCATAATTATTTTAAAAATTTAAAAAGGGAAATGAAAACTCGGATATCATGGGTGCGTCCGAAGCGTGTTAAGATAAATTGATTTTTTTATAGAAATAGGAACACTTTTTCTTGAAAGAAACTTTGCGTAACCTCTACATATTTTTTAAACATTTTAAGTTTTACATTAGTACCAGAGACAGATAAATAATAGCATTGTTTTTCCATAATTTTTAACTAATTCTGATGCTTAAACATAAATAATAATACATTGTTTAAAGAATTATTTTTGCTAGCTTTAATTGATCATGTAATTGTTCTCACTAAGACGTTAAAGGAAAGTTAAAAAATTCAGAAAAAGCGACGACTTTCCACTTTTATTCTAAGAGAAAAGTGCTATACACAAAAATAAACCGCAAAAATGAATAATTAATGCAAAAACCTCGCAAAACCCAAGTTTTCACTTTTTGGGTTTTTCGAGACATTATAAATCAGACTTATAAGGTTGAAATTCAAAAGTTAATTTTTGATTCTTGTGCTATGACTAATATTGATGTGAAATGATGGGGCTCAACTCGACACATCTAACGTCGACTACTCTGAAATAAATTTAGAAAACCGTTCTTTATTGTATTTTTGGTTGCTCCGAGAAAATTAGGGAGGTGGGGCTTTGGAATATGCATGAAACCACTCTAATATTCATTGATACTTTCTGTTAAAAGTTCATTATTTTTAGTTGAAAAGCTTACTATCATTTTTTGGGTTGACAGTTAATATCTTTTTGCTTAAAAAAATGTAATATTCGGTTATAAATTCAATTATTTTCTACAAAATGCATCTTTTTTTATTGAAAGATAATTTTTTAATTTGGAAATTATAATATTATATTCTTGGTTTAAAATTCATCTCTCTTTGTCGAACAATCTATTGTTTGGTATATCGCTGTTACAATGATTTACATGATATATTTTACCTTGGAGTTCCAAAATATTTTATTATTTTCAAAATGTATATAATAAAGCAACTATTATAAAATAATTTTTATTATAAATGCGGTACCTACATTAATGTTATTTAAAATAATGTATTATTCTATTACATTATATACTTTATATTACAGTTCTACAATTTTTTATTCTTTTCAAAATTTATACAATACGTTTTGTGTGATTGAGTAATTTATTGTTAATATAAACGCTTAAAAGTAAATAGAGAAAAACGAGTCGTTAATTACTCGAATTTTAGGTGTACATTAGATTTGCGAGACTGAATCAGATTGCCAAAGATTATAAAATATTGCATGAGGTTGCAAAAGATTCCATGGATTATAGGAAATCGTTATACAGCGTGTCCCATGCTCACGCGTTCGGCCTCTTTAAAATGACTGTATAAAAATAAAAAATAAAATAGAAAATTCCTTTTCCAAAAATCAGTTTAAGTTCTGGTTTTTGAGTTATAAAATAATTAAGTTGGACCAATCAGAATCGCGGTATAATGAGTCGTGCATCAATGAGCGGGAGTGCGGGAGTCCAACGTAGTGTAGTGACCGCTGTTCTCCCATCGCTACCCCCACCTCGGTGGTCTCCTCAAAAAAGGTTTTCGCACAAGAAAATACGTTTGGAGTATGCTGGAAGCGGCTCATGCACGAGCCGTCCGTGCACACGCATAGCACCAACCAATCGCGTGCGATCTGTCGCGCTGCTGTGGTGCGAGCTGGTTACGTACCGTTCACCTATAGGACCGCCGCTCGAGAAGCAGAAGTTTTCGACGCTGCTAAGATTAGTGTGTTTACAGAGAGTGTTGTGTTTATTATTGTAAAAAAAAACCGGTATTGAAAGCTATTTCAGAAAGTAATATTTGTTTAATATTTCGAAAATCTCTGACAAGCTTCGTAGGTATTTATGTTTATTTTTGTGGATAACCTAATTTAAATAAATATGCATATAATTAAATAATATGATAAACCAAATTGGCAACGCCGCAAACTTCTGTTTCTCGAACGGCGGTCCGATAGGTGACAGGTAAGTAACTAGCTCGCACCGCTGCAGTGCGACAGATCGCACGCGATTGGTTGGCGCTCTGTGTGTGGACGGACGGCTCGTGCGTGAGCCGTTTCCAGCATACTACACACCTATTTTCTTGTGTACGGAGTAGTAGTTCTCTTGCGATTCGTAGGGGAAATGTCGTTCAAACTAATCCATCAGATAGCGCCACAAAAAGGAGGTCTGACTTTTGCATTTAATTGCATTAAGCAGAAGCAAAATTAATTTAAAACTTGATGCTGTTTGCAAATAAACAGAATAAAAAGAAAAAATAAGAGTAAATATTAATAATTATTAAAAAAAGAAAAAGTTATGAAAATACGTAGTTTAATATGAATAAAATTTAATTTTGAGACACATTTTTAAAGCAGTTCGAACTTTATATTTCTCTGATTTATTTTGCTGATATTATTGATTTTATTATTTGTTCTAGTTAAAAAAATGATTTATTGTTAAATATAATAATTTCGCTAATGAAAAAATTAATAATATTTAAGACCTAAACGAGAAAAATATTTAAAACGTATACACGGTAAGAAGAATTAATAAAAAATATATCACATATCCAATATAAATGTAATACTAAGCAGAATATGTAGGACTACAACTTACATTGCATAGTAAAGAATCTTTGTACGCTTAAAATCTTAAAAATTCCAAGTTTTGAAGAAAATATTTTTAAAAAGAAAAGGTAATTGTAATTAAAATGTTTGATCGAATGACCTGTTGAAAAGTCAATGACACGACTGATAATGAGAAAATGGATTTAATATTATTTAATATAATGTATAAATTTATTGAAATTAAAGAGAACATCATATATACATTTACACAGTTCAACAATTTAGTTTTTTCCTAATCGTGCAAGCTTTTTTTGCGCTGTATTCAACTTTTCTCGTTCTTGAATGTGAAGCATTTCGTTTTTAGTTAGTTCCCGCATTCTCAAACTTAAATAGGTTTAAATCATAATCGTAATCAGTTCTGAAGTATGTTGCCCACAAGGAAATGAACATGCACAGTGTTATTGTGACGTCTTTACCGTTATTTTTATTTAAGTTTTAATTTTTTTACGTTTCATACATATTTAAAGGAGACTTTGAATTAAATCATCATGACGTTTTCATCAGGTCCTCTAACCCCCGACTCCCAAATGATGCATGCACGTCTGTTTATACAGCGCTCCTGATTAGTACAGCCTTATTATTTTATAAATAGAAAACTTCAACTTCAACTGATTTTTGGAAAAGGATTTTTCGATTATTTTTATTTTTATAGAGCTATATAAGTTCGAACACTTTAGTCTGGAACCTCCTGTACAGAAAACAATTACACTAGTACTTGGATTTTTGCATGGCATTGGGGGTGGCCCACAGTAACTTTAATCCCTTGATACCTCCGGAAATATTTTAAAATTTTTTAATTTCTTGAAGCTCGTCACATACTTTGAAAGCCCTTAAAATCCCTTGAAATCTTTAAAAAAACGTAAAAATTAGCTAAAATCCTTTGAAATGTTTCGAAATTCCTTGAAATTCATAGGAATATTTTTGAATCGCTTAAAAACCTGTGCAATCTTCTTAAATTAATTTAAATGTTTTGGACTCCCATAAAATCATGTTAAAAGCCTTAAAATCTGCTTAAGCCCCCGAAATTTGTTCAGATCTTTTGAAACCCCTTAAAACTACCTGTTATGTTTGGAAGTCTATCGAATTCCGTGAAAGTTTTATTAAATCTAAAGAAATTCCTTAAAATACATTGAAATTCTTTGAAATTGAAATTAAATCAAATTTATTTAATTAAATTCTCTAGAAAATCCGTTTCAATCCCTATAAATCTTCGAAATCTTTTAAACTTTTAAATTAATTTAAAATGCCATAACTTATTTTCTAAAGCTTAATAGATATGTCTTGAAATCTTTGGAATTCCTATAAAACTCATTGAAATCCTTTGAAAATTTTGAAATCTTTTGAAATTCGTTGGAAGTCCTTACAATTCTCTGAAATGTTTGAGAATCTTTTAAAACCTTTAACATTTCTGGAAGCGTTGTGAAATTACTTGAGATTCGTGGAAACGGCTTTAAAGCTCACGAAAACTAATGATTTTTTTTAAAATTATTCGAAATATTTGGAAACCCTCTTAAATCCGTTAAAAAGCCTTAAAATCTGTGGAAGTTTTTCGAAATTGGTCAACATCCTTTACAATTCCTTAAAAAGTCTTCTGATATGTTTAGATACCTTTCAAATGCCTTGAAAATTTATTGAAATCGAACGAAATCACTAAAAATCCATGAAAAACCTCTGGAATTCCTTGAAATTCCTTAAAATTTATTGAAATCTGACGTTAAATTAATAAATAAATCATTGGTTTGTACTTTCTCTATTTTTTGCATCAACTATTTTAACATTTTAATATTTATAATTTCTATACAGAATACATAATTAAGGTATTGTAAAATACTGAATGGGAAAATATTTCCGAGAGAGTGTAAATCAGATTGCAGGATAATTAGTCCGTCAGGGAAAAATACCATTTTTGACCGGGAAACCCGGGAAATAGCCTGGGATGTTTTTGTAGTTTAATTTGCCACCTTACTGATATAATTATATTAGAAAGAATCAAAAACTTGTAAATATAAAAAATATTTATCCAATTATATACTTTGAATTATTCCATGATGTGATTTGTTTGTTAGAATTTAGGTAGATTCCAATCAGAATTCAGGATTTGGTCGTCCATAGGTGTATTCGAGGCATAAAATTGATCCAGAAGCGAGGAAATTGGCTCTAAGTAGATTAGGAAGCGTTTGATGGGACAGGCATATCCTATCGTACGGTCTTCCACTCGGGAATACAAATTCGTTTTAAGTAGAGTAGGTATGTTTGGGTCTGGCGCCTCTTAGCTTTGCACTCGTTTTTCTCTGTTTCTCCTCTAAAGATTTAAATGTAGTATACATTCTTCTATTTATCATATTTATTTTCACAGTTTTTTTTACAAAGGATTCGTTATTATAGGAACTCAATAGATAAAAAGTGCATGGTGACATTTTCGATTAACATCTCGAAACTATCGCAATTTCGAAACTATTGTTATCGGGAAACTTGTGTTAGTGATTGGATGAAGTTTTCATTTTTTTTCATTAAAATAAAAGTTGGCACACTAGAAGTTTACGAATAATAATAATAATAATAATAATAATAATGATTTTTTTTATCTACTAATCACTTGCTGCGTACGCGACCGTGTTTAGTAGCGAAGTACCGGGTCATGAGTACCTGTGGGAAGGATGGTGGGCCAAGAATAATAATAATAATAATAATCGGTAAAAGAAAGGTGCCCAGCACTTTGATATAAAAAGTTTAATGTGTAGAGTTTTGAACATTTCTAAAAAGATGGTTATTAAGAATTTTAAAGAATTTGAAGAAAATGGAAAAAATGTCTTCGAATTTCTAGAAAAATATAAACTAACTTTTTATTTAAAAAATTAGTTTGTAAGAAAAAATTGATAAAGATTTCAAAAAATTAAAAATTCTTATTTTATAAAATTTCAAAAAAGAATATAGGTGATTGATTTTACAGCAAAGTTTTTCAATCATAAAGATTGAAAAGTTTCATAAAAAATATCTTTAGTTTAAAGAATATTTAGATGTTTTCAAAGGTTTAAAAATTAATTCAAAACTTGAAAAAATTTTAAAAAATTTGAAAACATATACATTTTTTAATGTTTGGAAATAACAAACTTTGAAGCACTTTAAAGATTTTGAATTGTTTTATGATAATAAAAAAAATTCTTAACATTCTTCTGACACCTTAAACTGATTTATCATTTTGGAAAATAAATTTTAAGAAAAAATGAGCAAAGATTTTAGAAGATTTAAAATTATTTCCTAAAATTTCGAAAAAATATGTGGATGATTTTAAAGCCTAATTTTGCAATCAGCAAGATTACAAAGTTTTATAAAAAAATTTGTGTAAGATTAAACAATATTCAGAAGTTTTAAAAAGATCCCAAATTATTTTAAAACTTAAAAAGATTTTCAAGAAATTGAACAAATGCACATTTTTTATATTTGGAGATACAAATTTTGATGCTTTTTAAGATTTTGAAAGTTTTCACGGTAATAAAAAAATTTCTTGAAATTCATGTTATAATTTAAACTAATTTTTTATATGGAAAAATTAAAAACAAAATTAATAAATAAAAAAGTTAAAAACAAAATAATTTTACATTTTAAAAGATTTCTAACAATTTTAAACAAAATGTAAATTTCGAAAGATTTTTTTAAATTTTAAGAATAATTGGAGTCAGTTTAAAAGGTTTTTAAAAAATTTTCTAAAGGTTCTTTAAACCAACTTGAACTTTTCCTACAATTTTGAAAAATCCTGTAAAATAAAAAAATTATACTTTTTTGACAAAACTGAAATCTCCAAAATTCTTATTGAATTTTCTCAAAAATCTTAGGAATATTATATTTCTATAGCCTTTAAAACTAATAAATAAATAAACCTTAGAAAGAAATATTTATTTGAAATTTTTATTTTGTATTCAAAATCATTTATCCCCTTAAATTATTGTACTATTTGGTCGAAAAATGTTCCTTTCGGTTTAATAATTAATCTGTTTTAAGAATTTCAATATTTTTCTACTAGTTGTAAATTAATCTTCTTTGGTAGGGGATTCAACGACTTTGTTGAAAATTCATTTTTTGATTAAAGATGCCAGAAATCTCACCCATTCTATTGGTTCAGATTTTACCATGTATTATTGAGAACATTTTTTTAAAAATTTATTTATTTTTTTGCCTTGATACGGGTACTGTGTGAGTGCCGAAAATTTGGTGATATTAAAATATTTTTTATTTTCAATGTTCCTTTTTTGTGATTTGATAATATTAAAAATAAAAAAGACGAAAGAAAGAAGAAAAAGAAGAAAGGGGATGTGGTTGGTTGCCTTTTCATTTTTCTTTCCTCTTTTTTATTTTTTTCTGAAGTTTTTGTTTTTAAAAAGGATTTTTTCAGATTACAATTGGAGCATTTTTTGTTTGCTTGTTTTGGTCCAAATTCAGTCGTTGGATTCTTGTTTTTTACAGAAGTTTTCATGAATTTGATGATTGGGCGTTAAATGGGATATTTAATTTCGATTTTAATCTGATTTAAATTTCTTAAATTTTAACATTATTATTTCAAAAATGTCTAAATAAAAATTATTATACGTATATTCAATAAATTGAGTTGTTGGAAATTAAAATTTCATGAAAATTATTACTTTCGCTTAATGCAGAGTGAAAAATAAACGCGGCTCGTTTTCTTTTTAGAAATGAAACATTCATTTTTTTGTGAAAAGTTCGTGTCTTTTAAAAACAAATTTAATTTTTTTTTAATTAAAAATACAACTGGTTAAAATCTAATCTTTTTCGTTTGAAAATTAAACTATTTTGTTGAAAATTTATCTTTTCTAGATGAATTCGAAGGGTTTTTTATTCAAAATAAAAATATTTTTAAGCTGAAATATAAAATATCACATTTTTTTAAAGGAATGTATGTCTCATGTTTTAAAATCCAACTATTGCCCCTCAAAACGGGTGTAGCGCGCGCAACGTTCGATTGATAATGCTAGTTTTTCAAAACTAGAATTTTTTGACTTTGAAAGTGTGAGAGAACTATTTTTTATTGTTAATATTTCTAATAAAGATATAATCATGTGAATTGACTAATTATTTTAAATTATGTGATATTAATTGAGTTATCGAGGAAAAGAGGTGTGAAAGTTGAGGAATTTTGAAAATTAAATTTTGCGGTCACCACCGAGTAGTTTAAGAACTTTGGTGATGGCGATAGTTGAAAACCGAGGGTGAAGTGTGACTAATTAAAATTTAATTAGGGACCATAAATGTGTTGCTATTGGTTTCAGACGAAGGAAAATTTCATTAGAATGCACTCTTCTGGAAATTGTTACCCGCTCAGTATACGAATTGAACTCTAAGCACGTACATAGTTAGAACGTAGTAGGGCTCGAATGAAATCTAAAGAAAAACTCTCGTTTGGTAAGAGCTATACAGAAAACGACCCTATTCAGCTTAAAGTGTCGCCAGAACAAATGGCCCTTCGACGTAAATATATAAATTTTTCTGAAAAACACCACAAAGTATCACAATTGAATCTCTCTTTCTTTAAAGATTTCATATAAGTCAGAAACAAGAACAGAAAAAGAATAGCTAGTTATTGTCATTAATACAAATAATAATAATCTACAAGTGTTCGCAGTAAGAAGTTGTATGTTTCTGTTTGCAGCTAATACATTCTGTTTTATTATTTTAAGTTTGATAACAGACAAGTGTACAAGGAAAGAATATTCAATGAATAATATATATAATTCTTTGGAAATAAATATAAATCTTTGAAATTTTACAAAAAAATTAATTAATAATTGGAAACTAATGTTTTCGAAATAAATATATTTGACGTTTTACTTACTATGCTTCTTTAATTTTCTTTTTCAGATAATGAGTTTTTCATCTTTTTATTACTTAAATCTATTGCAATTACAATTGTTTAATTTCGAGCTTGATTAGGGTCTTTGATATTGTTAGTTTATTATATGAAACAAAATTATTTCAAATATTATAAAATTCTTATGACTCCCCTCTTTTAAAATCTTTTAATTCTGTAAATTATAAACTTTTCAATTATGTTGATCTGTTTTCAGTTCGAAATTTTCAACATAAAATTATTATAGCTTTTGTAAGTATTTTATAGTTCATATTTGAAAAACAAATTATAACCAATGATTAGTAAAGTCAATAATTCCAACATGAAATGACCTTGATTGATTGAATAAACATTTAAAATTAATTAATTTTAAATACAAAACTTGAGATAATTGGATTGACCTTATTTCAGAGTCTTTGATATTAAATAATATGTAAATGAGGAATACTTGGAATTGTACACTTTTAAATGTACACTTTTATACACTTTTGAAATTGTACACTTTTGAATGTTAAATTAAATTAAAAGCCTTTAAAACTAAAAATTCACAGCTTTTACTACTTGAAATAAAAAGTATTCATTTATTTCTGTAAAATTAAGGAGTTATATATTTAGAGCAATGAAAATTGGGTAGATCCCCTGATTTCCTGAAAGTCTAAGAATTCCTTGAATGTTAAGTGTAATTGATCATATTAGCATACTTGATTAATTTATATGAATCAGTTTTTAAATTAATAGATAACTTTTTTTTAAATATTTTGTTTTATGTACGGAAATGTGTTCTAAAATTTTAGCATAATTAACGTAATTTTATCATAACGAGGTTAACGAAAGTCTCTTAGCTGAATGTCTATTCAGAGTATGAAAGAAATATTTTGAAAGCACCACAGGGATAATTCTACATGTACGCAATACGCATATTTCATAAATGCATTTTCAAAAAACAGAAAAAATAAAAACAACAAAAAATCAATAAAGAAAACAAACGCAAAGCAGGTGACATCTGAATGATTTTAGATTTCTTTTTTTTTTCTTTAAAAATTTTTTAACTAAGAAGGTACAATTTAGGCTATTATGTGTGTTTGAATTCAAAAATTAGGTTTTTGCCTTATAAAGTAAATAACCATTACATATGGATTATATTTTATTATATTGTGATAATGATCTCGCTGTTGTAATTAAACATTTTTTTAATGTTTCTAAATTTTATTAATTTAATACATTTTTAAATTAAGATATTAATAAGAATCAGTTGGAAAATTTTTATTTCGTAAACTATATTTATTGTACTGATAACTTTTTGTTTGTCGGAATTTTTCGCAGGTAAGATGTTTATGATGAGTCTGTTTCAGTTTATTTCAGTTTAGAGGAAAAATGATAAATTTAGTTGAATTGCCTAGTGATTTAAAATTTCAAGTTCGACATATTCAATGCAAAATATAAAATTCAATAAAAAAACATGTTTAATAGCGAAAAATGTTCAGATAAAACTCACAAAATTTTTAAAGCAATAGGATTTTTTTAATTGTCGTGATTTTGAACATTTAAATAAAAAAGAAGAATTGAACATTGAAATTCTTCATATCAAATTTCAGCTAAATCCACCCCTAAACAATTTTGTTGTAAATTATAACGTATTTTGGATAGTTTATCCAGAAAATAAATATTTTTTGTCATAATAATATTTAACTGGATTAAAACGAAAACTCTGTGTTTAATCAAAAAAATAGTAGCAATAAAATTTGTACATTTTTTGTAATGAGAAATTTTGCAATTTAAGGTTTTTTTGTATTACGTATAGTTTTGCTGCAACATTGAAATTTTTATTTAAAAAAAGTATTTGTGATAGATAGAAACAGAAACGTCAATAAAAAATGGCTAGTTAGTAAATACATCTTATGGATAAGAATGTAGAAATGTATGTAACCTGTTTAGCAGCATTGCAGTATCTTGATTTGCTTTTTAATTTAAAAAGTTAACATTTCTAATATTTTCGCAGATTGAAAGTTTCTACGTCACAGAGAAGCCGACATTGTCCGTTTACGATCTGTGCTTGGGAAAAGAAAACACTGATATATCTCCGAATAGAACATGTATACAGACACGAATAATCAAATTTTGTATTCTTCTGAAGTAATCAGTGTTTTCTGCATTTGAAGAAAAACAAAGATCGTTTACCCGCTGGTCTTCACCTTAGCCATTATTTTTAATTCTATTCGTAAGTCCTGTAAAATTTTATCTTAAAATCAACTAGCCATGGTGAACTTTATTTAACTCAACCTAAAAGGTTTTGCACCTCTTAGTGTTTTCTGTTCTGTGTTCACGATCATATTGAGATGAAACTAGAAACATTTGCACTGTTCAACAATAATACATGACCCGTGTGTTCATGGAATTTAGTTTCATATGTTCGAAGAATACATGGCGGAGAAGTTGTCTCTTTGGGAGAAGTACGTCTGTGCATGGAGAAACTGTACACGCTGTGGGCCGCTGCTACAACTGTGCACTGACCCATATCTACACGTATAAAATTCGACGTGCGAAAATGCCCCATATGTGCACGTGAACCATTGGTAGGGTACCATGTGTGTACGTTTAAATTTTAAGGTGCACATATGGTACCCTAGCAATATTTCATGTGCATAGTTGCGACGGCATCATCTTTGACGTGAAACATTCTTAGGGTACCATCAGTACATGTTAAAATGTAAACCTGCATATATGGTGCCCTATCAACGGTTCACGTGAACATTTTCAACACACCAGTCCACCGACACAGTTGCACTTAAACTTGTGAATAGAAAATCTGATTGTATTAATTGGTAAGTGCACAG
>JAAAKG020094431.1:0-16169 GCA_010014905.2 Druon quercuslanigerum
ATCCTTGTCTAACGCCTTGTATAATATCGAACCAGTCACTTAATTTCCCATTTACCCTTACACTCGCTTTGCCACCCGTATATATTGCTTTTATAGTAATATGAACCATTTACAATTAGAATGCATGCTATTGCGCAATATACTTGACTCTGTGCTCGCACAATGCGGCCTTTCCAAAACTGATATTTAGACCAATAAGAAAATTCGACTATTTTTGGTCAAATGTTAATTAATATTTGTTGAAAAGTTTACTATTATATTTTTGTTTGAGAATTCCTCTTTTCTGATTTTCAATTAATTTATTTGCCTCTAAATTTATTATTTAATTTCAAATTTCATTATTTTCTTGAAAATTAAACAATTTTGTTAAGAAGTCATCCTTTTTGGTCGAAAATTCAATTCTTTAGTTTAAAAATAACTTTTTTGTTGAAAATTCATATTTTCGGGTTGCAAATTGAACTATTTTGGTGAAAATTTATATTTTTGTGTTAAAAATTCAACTGCTTTGTAGAAAATTCGTCTTTTGGGCTTGAAAATTAAGCTATTTGGTTAAATCTTTTTCCATTTGTCGTTTTTAGATGGATTCGACTGTTTTTAATTTTAAATAAAAATATTTTTTAGTGAAAATATCAACTGTTAGATTTTTCTGTTAGAATTTCTCTTTTGGTTGAAAATTCAACTATTTAGTTAAAAATTTAACTATTTCTTTTAAACGAACTTTCGTTTGAAAATTCATATTTTCAAGTCAAAAATTTAACTGTGTTGTACAAACTTCACCTTTTTGGTTTAAAAATTAGGCAAATTGGTTGAAATTGTTGTTCTTTCGTGGATTTTAGATGAATTTAACTGTTTTTAATTTAAAATTAACAAAAAATAATGTTGAAATATTAACTATTACATTTTTAAATTAGAATTATCCTTTTTTTATTGAAAATTCAACTAGGCTAAAACTTGAGCTATGTAAAGGCCCAGTCTCAAAGTTTTACTGTGTAAGTTTTTGGTTTCGTACCTAAAGGCGGGCCGGGAATGGGAAAACGAGACTATATGAACTCCTATCTAACATAACGCTTCTGAAGGTTGGCGGCCTTCTCAGCATAAAATGCCAACCAGCTATGTATGTTCTTGTAACTAGACTCTCCATCCTACACATTTTAAGAGCCTCTTTTAGTGAATTATTAGGAGATGAAGCAATAGGGCACCACAACTGCGGTGTAGAACACGATGCGCTAGAAAATTCAGTTGACAGAGGTTAAGGATATAATTTAGAAGTTAAAAACGGTAAGTCTGCGGTGTAGACCGTACGTGTAACGTTTCAATCATAAAAATAACATTGGAAATGAGCAAATTCCGTTGATGAAAAAACGACAGAAATTGAAATAAAATGTTTAACCCATTAACGACCTAAAGCTATCAATTTTATAAAATGAGTTTGAGCGAAAAATGTATGGGTATAACGAAATAATAAATAGATCAAAAGTACTGTTCCTTATGTTTTTGGGTAAGCTAAATTCGAATCCGTGGTCGAAATTCGAATAATTTGACATCAAAATTAAATATGGCGGTTTTTGAATACAAAAATAATGAAAAATGTTTGATTTTTTATTTTTATAATTTTTTTCAGACATAAAACGCGGTAATATCTTAAAATTCCTTCAACCATCGGTGCACAAAATTCTTAAACTACCAAAAAATTGGTATATAAGTGCTTTTTCTTCCAAAATGGCGGAGAAAATGCAAAAATGTCCCAAAAACTGTTTTTATTCATCATCGTTATTTTTCTCAAAAACTGCAAAGTTCAAAAAAAATTTTCATAGATTTCATATCTTGAAATTAACCACAGAACACTATGAAATTTTTCAGATTTTTCAGAAATTTTTTTTGATTTTTCCAAAAATCAACAATTTGAAATTTGCAAAAAAAAATTCAAAAAATCTGAAAAAATTCAAGAATATTCTTTGACTAATTCTAAGACATTTTTATCCTTAAAAAATTTGTAGCAGAGTCTATAGTTTATGGGAAATAAATAAATAAAAAAGTAAATTTCCAAAACCTAAAAACGCTGAAAAGAATTCGCATGAAGTTTGATCAATTATTTCCCAAAAACTATAGGCTCTGGTACAAATTTCCTAAGAATAAAAATGTCTTAGAAGTAGTCAAAGAATATTCTTGAATTTTTTAGATTCTTTCAAAAATTTTTTTGCAAATTTCAAATTTTAGATTTTTTGAAAAATAAAAAAAATTTTCTAAAAAATCTGAAAAAATTTCATAGTGTTTTATGGTTACTTTGAAGACATTTTTAATCTATGAAACTTTTTTTTAAACTTTGCAGTTTTTGAGAAAAATAACGATGATGGAAAAAAACAGTTTTTGGGACATTTTTGCATTTTGTCCGCCATTTTGGAAGAAAAAGCACTTATATAAAAATTTTCTGTTAAAGTTTAAGAATTTTTTGCACCGATGGTTAAAGAAGTCTTAAGATATTATTGCGTTTTATGTCTGAAAAAAAGTTATAAAAATAAAAACTCAAACATTTTTGCTATTTTTGTATTCAAAAACCGCCATATTTAATTTTGAAGTCAAAATATTTGAATTTTGACCACGGATTCGAATTTAGCCCATCCAAAAACATAAGGAGAACAGTACTTTTGATCTATTTATTGTTTTTTATACCCATAAATTTTACGGTCAAACTCATCTTATAAAATTGATAGCTTTGGTCGTTAATGGGTTAATAACCAATTTTTTTTAAAGGATGCACATTTTTTTAACGAGACAATGAAACTAATAATATACGAAAATACTAATATCAGGAACAAACTCGAATGCGAAGCACGAGATAGGTGATAAGAATGCGTTCGGTAAAGCCGAAGGGGCTTTAACAAAAGAGAATTCACAATCTCTAAATTACTGTATTACATGATTTAACCTTTAGTTTTAAAAAGTCTGTGCACAAAGACCGAGCAAGTAGTCTGAGGTAAATACATTATCGAGCACGAAGCGCGAGATAAATATATTAGCGAGTGCGAAGCGCGAGAACCAACAGTCACGCGCCCTAGGGCCGCGAACCTATTTTGTTAACAATTCTTCGTTTATGTTTTTAAAATTAAATAATTGGCTGGACATTTTTCTTTTGACTGTAATATCTTTTTTGGGTAAAAAATCAACTATTTTCTTTAAAATTTGTAATTTTTGTATGAATTAAACTGTTTTTGATTTAGCATTGATTTACTTGGTTCGAAGTTGAACTGCTTTCTTAATAATTCATTGTTTCGTGTCAAAGATTCATAATTTTAGTTGAAAATTCATCTCTTTGGTAGAAAATATAATATTTTGTTAGAAATTCCTCCTTTTGGATCAAAAATTTAACAATTTTGTTGACAATTTTTTTCTTGATTAAAAAATCGTAATTTTCGGATAAATTCGACTTTTTTTGATTTATAATGCAATTATTTGGTTCAAAGTTAAAATACTTTATTAAAAATTACTTGTTTGGGTTAAAGATTCATAATTTTAGTTAAAAATTCATATCTGTGGTTGAAAATGTACCTATTTTTAAAAAATTCTTCTTTTTGGGTTAAAAATTCAACAATTGCGTTTAAATTTTCTATCATTCTTAACTGTAACATCTTTTTTTGTAAAAAAATAAACTATTTAGTTGAAATTTCGTCTTTTGAATACATGAAAATGTTTTTGCTTTGAAAGTAAAATATTTTTTGGTTGAAATATCAACTGCATAATACATTTCTCGTTGGGAATTTATCTTTTTTAGTTGAAAGTTTAACTACTGGGTTAAAAGTTGAAAATTTTGTTAAAAAGTATTTTTTTTTAAGTTGAAGATCCACTATTTTATGTGAAAATTTATCTCTTTGCACAAAATATACTTTTTTTAATTCGTCCTTCTGCATTGCAAATTCTGCAAGTGTTATGACATTTTTTTCTTTACTGAAAAGTCAAACTGTTGTTTGAAAATTCCAATATTTTTCTTTGAATGTTCAAATATTTGTTTAAAAGGTTACCTACTCTTTTAAAAATACAATATTTTAAATTAAAATACAAGGAAATTGAAACATTTTCGGTCAGAGTTTATATTAATATCTTCATTAATTTCATTTAAAAAACTTTATTTCCCTATTTTCGTGAAAAATCTCCCTCTTTCTTCTGTATTTAAATGAATCAGAAACTTGTAAGAAGCGAAAAAGAGGCAAAATTGTATCAAGATTCTCGATTGTAGTTTTTCCAAGACATTGTTGAAATATAAAGCGGAAAATGGGGAGGTAGGTAAAGAAAGTAAAAAGTATACTTTCATACTTTCCTGCATTAAACAATCTTTGAGATAAGCGCCCACGAATTTGTTTCATCTTTATAAATATATTTTAATCCCAATTTTAAATTCAAGCAAC
Source organism: Druon quercuslanigerum (assembly GCA_010014905.2). NCBI lineage: Eukaryota > Metazoa > Arthropoda > Insecta > Hymenoptera > Cynipidae > Druon > Druon quercuslanigerum. Next base: position 4,401 of record JAAAKG020094431.1, read on the forward strand.
TAAATGAAAAAAGTTTTGGTCGAGAAAAGTTGGTGTTATTTCAACTGTATCTTTTTTTCAGACAGGAGTACTTCCAAGACCGAACGGTGGGACATTCCAAGACATCTAATTAATGGCAGTTTAATTAGTTTTCATACTCAGCTACAACTTCCGTTGCGTACTTTGCAAGCGACATTTCACTAATTCAATATCCTCTTCCCAATTTACCCGTTTCATCGAGAATCAAATTGATATTATTCCGTAAAATTACCAAAACTTTAAGTTACAAAAAAATGTTCTCGAGGATTTTTAATAAAAAATTGAACTAAATGTTTACAAATTGTCGACATTTTAGTATTTCTTTTTTAATTATAATGTGAAACCTCTATATTGCAAAAACAAGAAATGGTATCTTTAAGCTTCAAACAGTATTATACATAATTGGAAACTGTATTCCCAATAATTTGTACATTATCCTTAACACTGAAAAAATGAGTATTAAAAACTTTATCTTTCTGCGCGAAAGAATTATTTATAAAAATCTGATTGTGCACCTTATTAGACCCAATCCTTAAAATGTACAATATGTAACTTTCCAACGGAATAGTAGCTATTTGTGTGCTCTCCTTTTTCTCACTGTAGTAATATATAATGCAACTAATTTTTTCTAATAATGAATAAGCAGAAAAGAACATTTTTTGCAATAATTTACTTTTAAGAGATTTTATTTCAGTATCTTCTAATTAAGAATAATTATTATAAATGTTAGATTATTTTACCTAAGTATGACAATCAATAGATTCGGAATTCAAAAAGGTAGCCAAGTTATTTATGTAATTTAAGCACTAACAAATGATTTTCGACTTATTTGGGACAAATACTGACCTATTATAATATTAACCTGAAATAAATTTTAATAAGTGGAATATGAAAATGGATATATTTTCATTTTACTTATGAGGATCTTGAAAAATTCATTATTGGTTTCAAAAAATGTTCTAGATATTTCTCAACAGTATTTCATGTGCAAGAAATCATTTAATTATTTACACCATAATTTTTATTCGCGCTGGAATTAAATATTATTTAAAAATGATCCAAACAATTATTTATCATTCCAAATTAATGTTTTGGCTACCTCTATATATTTATACATTTATGTATTAAATATAAGCTGTAAGTATATTAGTGTTGCGAAAAATATAGGCAATTTAACTAAATGTTTCCTTCGAGATTATTAAAGTAGCAATCGTTGTTTTTACTAAAAAAAAATTCGCAACTTTTTATTCGCCGAATGATATAACAAAACAATCATTTGTATAGGTTCAATTGTGGCTAATCAATCAAACAAAAATGATTATTTTAGATTCAATAAAAGTGCCAAATATTGTGAGCTTAGTGTGCAACAACAAAATTACCCATTATACCACTTTTCTTGTACATTAACCCTTTTTAATCAAGAATTGGAAAATCTGCATTCAGAATTTGAAAGATCCCCAAAATCTGAACGCACGATCACCGAAAAAGGACTGTGTAAGTAGATGTTACAAAAATGAGAGTTAATTGCTAATATCTGAGATAAGATAATACAAGTCACTATTAGAATCAGAGAAAACAAAATTACAATTCAGAAATTTAAGTTTAATTCACTTATTATTCATTGTACCAATTAAATAACAAAAAAATACTCTACAGAGTTCAGAGATTTGATAATTGAAACAAAATGTACAATAGCTCAAAAAATTATTTGTGAAAAGTATTTTCTAATTCGAAATTGACTTGTCTTAATATTATTTTCACTACACTGAGGCAATATATCAATAATGTAACTTTTTCGTTTTGAATACACAATACTTTAAAATGTTAAACGAAGAGAAATATTAATTTTTTTCGGATATGCGATGTCCTACCTCTGTCTATCTGAATTTCGTAGACCTTCCGGTGGTGCAGAGTTGTTTTAAAAAATTGGCGACTTCCTGCTCTTCAGATGTGAGTCGATCGATATTTCTCAAATCCGGTCTAACCAGCAACTGGCCACGTATTCGTTCCGGTGGAATCGAGAGAGAAATTGAAAACATTCTTTCCCAGTTTTTATCATCGTAACCGATTAGCAACTGCAATTTAACAATAAATTATTTGCGAATTTAATCAACGATTGATTACTTATTAATTTATACGTATTGCGCAATGTTCTAAATTCCTTCACTGAGAAAAAACTGAAACATCTATTTTTTTAATTTTAGGGTTCGTTCAAAAACTATGTCGCACTGTAATAGGGGGAGATGGTAACGCAGAATGTGATATAATACCTAAAACATATAAATCTGAATAAAAATTTCTTTAAATGCTTGAAAAACTAAAAATTAGTAATTTTATTTTACAAGTATAGCAACTAAATACAGACTTCACACTCTTTACCCTAGTCCTCTATTTCCCCCTTTTTATCCTGTTTTCTAACTAAATTAATTAATTAAGTCCTTTTAATTAAAAAGTCTACTAATATATTTCTAATTCAGAATCCATTTATTTTATTTAAAAAATTTACAAGTTGGCTAAAGATTTAACTGTTTTGTGGAAATATTTTTTATAGATATAAATTAATATTTTTAACTGAAAGTCTAACTCCATTCCTGGCGAAAAACTAATCGCTTTTAGGTAAAAATTCAACAATTATTTTTTCATTAGGAATAAATCTTTTTGATTGAAAATTCATCTCTTTCGGTAAAAATTGTATCTATTTTGGATAAAAATTAATCTTTTTTGTTTAAGCATTCAACTGTTTTTTTATTTAAAATTAAAATAATATTTGGTTTAAAATATATATATCAGTTATGAGATTTTCCGCTGAGAAATAATCTTTTTTGGTTAAATTCGACTATTTTTTTTATTTAAACCTAATTTTTTTTAAATCATTTTTTTATTGAAAATTCAACTAATACTTTAAACTTTTCTGTTAGAAAAGCATTTTATTCTTAAAATTCATCATTTGATTTGAAAATTAAGCTATTTTGTAAAAAAGTAATATTTTTATCAACAGTTTTTGGTTGATGTTTATCAATCACTTTTCGTTAAGAATTCTATTACTTGATTAAAAATTTGACTATTTTGTTAAAAATTCTACTATTTTATTGAAAAATCGAACCTTTCGTTTGAAAGTTCAATTTTTTGTATTAAATGAAACTATTTGCTTGATTATTACTTTTTTAATTCAACTATTTAGTTCAAAGTTCATTGTATTAGGATAAAAACTCAAATATTTTGTAAATTTTTTTTTTATAATTTAACTACTTTGTGAAGAATTAAACTATTTTCTTGGATAATTAAATTCAAATTATTTTTTTATTTTAAATTATATTGGTTTGTGAAAATATAAGTCATTGCTTTTTTCGCTGAGAATTCATCTTGTTTTGTTGAAAATTCAACTACGGTCTTTTCGGCAGGAAATCAATTTTCTTGGATAAAAATTCATGTTTTTTGTTGAAAATTCTTATGTTTGGGTGAATTAAACTTTTTTTATATTAAAAATAAAAATGTTTTTGGTTGAAATATCAACTGTTACATGTTTCGTTAAGAATTCATCGCATAAGATTCATCGCTTTGGTAAGAATCTACTTAAGTTGTTAAAAATTTCACTTTTTGTTTTAAAATTTTAACTTCTTTGGTACTAAATTCAATGACTTTGTTGAAAATTAACTTTTTGGTTAAAAATTGAATTTTTTGGATGAATTCAAATGTTTTTATTTTAAATAAAATCGTTTTTGTTTGAAATATCAACTATTACATTTTTCTTAAAGAATTTATCTTGTTCGGTTGAAAATTCAACTACGTGGTAAAAGTTGACCTAATTTGCTCAAATTTAAGTTTTATGTTTTAAAATTTAGAGTAATTTTAATTAAAAATTCATCTTCGTCGAAAAATTCATTCTTCTGACAGAAAGGGAAATTTCCTGGATGAAAGTTTATGTTTTGCGTTAAAAATTTATCTTTTTTGAAGAATTAAACTGTTTTTGACTGATAATAAAACCTTTTTTGGTTGAATTATCCACTATTATCTGTTTCGTTAAGAATTCATCTTTGTTATTAAAAAACTAACTACTTTACGTTTAATTTATTACTTTATTTTACTTTCTGAAAAATTAATTTTTTTATGATTTAAGACTCATCATTTTAGTTAAAAAATCATCTCTTTCTTAGGAAATGTTCTTTTTTTAATTCGCCTTTTTGTAAAAAAAAAAGCTTTTGTTAAAATTACAATATATAAGCTCTATTCTACCTGTTTTAAAAGCATTTTAGTCGTCCCGAAATTCGGGATACGTAGTCAAATATTTCTCATAATTTCAACTCTTTACATTTTTCGAGATATCTAGACGTAGCCTTACAATCTTACATTTATTATTTGTCAATAGTTTTTACATTATTTTTTTTACTTTGTTTGGTGATATGTGGCAAAGAAATAGGCAAAGGGTGAAAAAAGTGTTAAAAATACAGTGACTTAGTTTTTAAACAACCCGCGTATTTATTTCGGTAGAAAGCTTTTAAATAACAAATGAGTTCAGAGATTTGAAATTCAAATCATTCACGCTTGAATTCTTTCATGGAAAACATCAATCTGAATATAATTTAAAAGGAAGGCTGATAATGCTTTCCAAATGTAATTTTAAAATACAATTTTTTTCGAAATAATATTTTTTTTCAGCAACTATGACTCTTATGGGTAGTTAACAAAAATTCCATATCTCACCTGATCAAATGGCTTGTCGCCAATGTGAAACATGACGTAAGTCAGATTTTTTGTTTTTACTGGAACGTCAGCGGGAATAGCAATTTCAGTCGCATCTTCTTTTCCATGACTTTTTAAAGCTTCTAAAACCAAATCTGATGCACGAAGCAAATATTCGTGTGCAATCTAAAAAAATGATTTCGTTTAATTCATTTATTATTATTATTTATTATATTATGTATTTATGTATTTATCTATAAAGAATATACTTCCAGGTAAAGTTTTAGATGAATTAATTAAACTATTGTAGGGATCACAACAGTTTATCAATTTCAGGTAAAAAACAGATCATATATAGGTATCTCCTGAATATTGAACAAAAGTGAGTTTTTTTAGAATGTTTTCTAGTAATTTCGTGTATAATAAATTTTTGTAGGAGAATTTAAAAAAATCTTTCTTCTAATAAAACACATCAACAAAATAATTGATATGAACAAGGAATAAAAAATAGACAAACCATGAATTTAAGATACTTATGTTTGGTTCATATTAAATGTAATTTTATCACGTAGATTTTTATTCCTTATTCTCGTCGACGTATACTATGCAGTAAAAAGCCCTTTGTTCAAAGTATTTTTCTACATAAACCAGAAAGCTCTCACATGTTCAAAACATTTTTTATTGTCAAATAAATAAATACTATAGTGTAAAAAATTTTATTAACGAAAATAACAAAATTATGGAGATAACAAATAATTATTAATGATAAATTTATAGTTTTAATCATTTAAAAAATAATCATAGTTTACTAGAGAGTCTTAATATTCGCTACTGTTTTGCATATTATATTCAATTCGTTTTAGGTATTTTATTACATATAAAGATGGCTTCTTTAGAAAATTGATTCACTTTAGTTAAAAAGCCTATCATTCTATTTTTGGTTGATAATTTATTTTTTTGTTAAACCTTTTTGGTTTAAAAAGAACTTTTATGTTGAAAATGAATACATTTTTATTGAAAATTTAACTGTTTTATTAAAAATTCGTCTGTTTGGTTGGAGAATCAATTATTTTGTTAAAAATTCGTCATTTTCGATGGAATATAAGGAATTTCGTGCTATTAAACTAATTTATTCTCCAATTGTCTTAAATAATCTCCTTATGTCCCCTGCTTAGAAAATATTTAAAGTTGGTGTCATTACAAAAAATCTCTTACAAAGAGCCTGGTTTTGCAATGCCTTGAATTTCAGTTCACGATTTTAAAAAAATGAATCGGAACTTTATAAGAAGGGAAAAAATTTTGTTAAAATTCTTGATTTTAAATGTTTTAGACCATTTTTCAAATTTTAATGGGGAGAAGAGGAAAAGGGAAATAGGTCAAAAAGGGGAAGGACTGTGATACCTACTATTGTTATTCTGATTTATCGACGAATTTCTTTACTTTGAATTTTGTAGATGAAATACTATTTTTTATTAACAAATTTAATAATTTTGTAATAGAAAGGAAGTCAATATGAAGATTAATATTTCTTCTTTTTGCAGAGTAATTAATAATCAATATAAAGATAGTGAATGAGGGAGAAATCAACCTTTAGAGAACGTCGGCCTTCAATCTGAAATAATAATTCATCGGTTATGACTTCTATGAATGATGTCATGTCTTCTATTTCCGCCTGTTCTGTAGCCGCCTTCTTTGAATCTATGCTGCAAATAGTGAAATAACAAAAGTAATCTTAATTTAAATATGTTTAATTAAAAGAATTGTATTTATTACTCTTTTGAAAAAAAACTGTTTCAGATCTATACAATATTTCATTTAAATATTTAATTACGCAATTAGTTCAGCCTATAACATCGATTCAGAAGTTCTCATTTGAATCTAACAAAAAATTTCCACTTCTATTTTAAGAAATTATATTTATTAATAAATAAATTTATTGAAAGTATACATAAGCAGAATGAACTATAATATTACATTTTCAAAGTAAAATATTTTAGAATTACAGCCTTAAATATTGCCTTCAACTCTATACAGGTTTAAATTTAAGACCCTTTAAATACACAATTTATTACTGAAGTATTCGAAATTACACTTTTCTACTCAAAAACTTTAAAAATTGAAAAATTTGGTTTCGAAGTCTGCAAAAATTGACTAATTACGCAAATAAGCTATTAAACTATACATATTTAAAAAATATAATATTGTAACGTTCCAAATTTAAAAATGATGCAAAATTCTCTAATTCAAGTTTTCAATATTGAATATTTACACATTTTTAAATCTTCCCATTTGGATATTTGTAAAAAAAAAGTTTTCAGAATTGCATAGTACACACTTGGTACTGTGCCACTGTACATTGTGCAATAGCAACTTCAAAGTCTCTAATGTTGTACAATTAGAAAGACAATATTTTCAAAAATTTTTAAATCTTTAATTGTATACATATAACTACAGACATTTAACCCTTTTCAATTACGTAAATGTATTATTTAAAAAAAATATTCCTTATTAGAACAGAAAAACCTTTTTTTTAATAGAAGAACATCATCAGTCCTGTTTAAAAAAATAAAAAACTTCCTTGAAACCGTAACTTATTACTTAATTTAAAATACAAGTTTTTAAAGTTTTGAAAATGTGAAATATAAATTTAATTCAATTTTTAAATATTGGCATTAAAATTTGTTATAATATTATTTTGAAAATTGTGCATCTAACTAGCCCGAGTTGAAAACAATATGTCAGTTTTATAAGAAGATACTGCAAAAACAAAAATATTTCGATATTTTCAAAAAATGAAAATATAACTCTGGAAATAATTTACATTTTTATAAGAACTTAAAAATTATTTAAAATTCAAGTATCTGTAGTATTTTTCTGAATTATTAAAATATTTTTTGAAGTTTTCTCTGTATTCTGCTAAGTTATGTATTATTTATATCAATATGATTATTGCAATTTCAAATAAAATTTAAAAATAAGCCTTCAACTTGAGCTTTTTAGATACAGAATGTTATAACTATCGAGCTTTTATGAGTACAATATTTTAAAGTTAATATTATAATAATTAGGGCACGTTATCTGTTATAATCAAAGTTCAATAAATTTCACTGAAGATTGTACATTTTTGTAATAAGGTTTTAAAGAGAAGAATTCTAAATAAAATTTAAAAGGGAAAAGATTAAATTTAAGCCTTCAAATTAAAAAATATTTATTTTGAGACACTCGAAATTAAGGAGTCACAATATGAGAATGCAGCATTAAAAATTAAGAAGTTATACTAGAATATTAAAAATCTAACTTGTTCCAAATTTCATAATTGCATGCATTCAATGAGATTAGTTAAAAAATAAGTTAACCATTATTTCTCAGTTTTTTCTAGGTCATAAAAAATTGCCCCTCAGTTCCTGATTATCGCGTGAAATAGCCATCCTAAATTAATTAACAGCGTGCAAGATTGGAAATAAAAATGGTAATGTTCATCGATTATGAAAAAAGTAAACAAATACCTATTACCTCAATCCTCATTACTGTGAAGTTTTATAATTTGCGATGCATCTATTTAAAAATGATACACTCAAGAAGGAATAAAAAAACCATGAGAAAACTATTTATATCACTATAATTCATACAGAAAAAAATGTTGTTACGATAAGCAAAATTGCGAATAAATGTAAACAATATTTTGCTTACACATATAACAGCAAAAAGTATTGTGAATTGCACGAAAAAAAATCTGAAGACGTTTTTTTTATTGAGTGTTCTATGGGTATACGCTTTTCATTCTAGTAAAATCTTCTAAAATAAATGTAAATTTAGTAAATATTTTATCACATATGGGGCATACCTTTATAATAATACTTTAAGAGTCAAAAATAAATTACAAGAATTGATGCAAATTGTTTTAAACATTTAGTGCTATGTTGTATAGATGTAATGCAATGTTGTATAAATTTAGCGCATTGTATGATAAATTTAGTGCAATGCTGTCTAATTTTCTACCTAGTTTTGAAAAAATAAAATCACGATTTGCAAAAGAAATTATTGGTAAGGTCACCTCTTTTTGATGATTTTCAACAAATCTTCGATTTGAACAGTATGCTTATTATCTTCGTCAATACTGCAAAGTGCTTCAGCCAATGCAAGCGCAGAAGCTGATTTATCGTTAGGATCAAAGGAACCAAGTTCAGTTTTATGGGCCATAAGGTTTTGTTCCACGTTTGGCTTTATGGGGGCAGATACTTGAAGTAAAGCTGTGTAAAGTGCAGCACACATGATTTGCAGTAGTACAGATCCGCCTATAGGCCGACAGTGAGCCGGGATTTTTTCGTTCATAGCGAGAGCCGTTCGCAAAACACCAAAAGGTGCACAAACATGCAATTCCATTAAACATGTCAGTGCTAAAGACATGGCTTGATAAATGCTTGCTCCAGTCTGAAAAAGCAAATGATTCCAAATAATATCGATTACCTGCTGATCAGAGTGGATAGTGGTAATAAATAACGAATCAGACCAAAAATCCAATAAGAGAACGAAAGAGATACTACTTTTTTGTATTTATAGTGTTTGTTTTATCTACATCATTGATTTTGTAAATCCATAGAACTTTTACTGCACTAGGATGCCCAAAAATGCGACTTTCGATTTTTGGTAGTCGACCCCCCCCCCCCTCATACAAATTTGGTTCATTTTCCTTCAAAAGAATATCCGTAATTTAACTCGATTTTTGAAAAATTTTAAAAATAAGTATTTGTTATAAACTTTCTGTGAATTAAGTCTTTTAAATTAAAGTATATATTTATATAAGAATTGAAGTATATTCTTAAGAAATATTGAAGGAAAGATTTTTAATCAATAACTTTTAATTTTAAAGCCCCCAAACCCTTTATATTATGCCCAGAAAATGCCCGGAAAATGCAGCTTAATGTAAGATTCATATTGAAGATGATGGTTTTCTTTAATTTTTCTAACTTAACATATTTTGGTGGTCCACAAATGCATAGCCAAATTTTTTTGCATGCTAGAGGGCAACGATCCCCCATATTTTATTTTAAATTTGAAAAAAGAAATTCCCTATTTTTTATTTTTTTATTCTTTTTATTTTAACAGGTACCGGTTTTTACTTGAAGTTTCCCATGTAAAATGCATGGACAAAATCACTTTCTTGAGTTTTTAGTATAATTTTTTGGGGTTTGAAAAAATATGTCAGGAAAGTGTGAAGTCCTGTAGAGAATAATCTAATGAAGAATGTCATGTATCAGAAATAATGTTAAGGGTTGGACACCCTTAACACTCCCCCACGAGTACCTGAAAACTACCCTTAAAACCAAAAATGTCAATTCTTCATGAAATCGACTTTTTGAACACTGTATTCTGGTCTTTTTTTACTTAAAATTATTAATATTAGTATAATGGAATATTTTTTATCATTATGTAATTCATCAATTATTTAAACAAATAGAATTTGTTTAAATTTTTTTCTAAAATTCGTTTTTTTCCTTAAAAATTATTACTATTGGTCTAGTGGAATATTTAATAACATTATTCTGTAATTTTTTAATGTTTAAACAAATTAAATTTGCTTAAATAATTGTTTTATTAAAAATTATTAATATTTCTTTAATAGAATGATTATCAACATTGTTTGATAATTTTATTTTTTGAATTTTCTTAAAATAAAAATTATTACTATTAGTCTAGTGGAATATTTAACAACATTGGTTAATTAATTTTTAATTTTTGAAACGGATCATATTTGTGTAAAAAATGTTTTTTTTCTTAAGAAATTCGTTGAACTGGCAGTTTATTTTCATTAAGTATGACATGAATTTATTTTCAAATATTTTTCCATTGTTAAAACATTAGGTTATTATTTATTCTATAATACTATTCAACTAATTATTTGTTTGAATAATTACAAATTAATGAAACAATATTGATAAATATTCCACTAGATACACAGTGATAATTTTTATTTTTAAAAACTCAAAATGAAATTATTTAAACAAGTTCCATTTCTTAAAATATTTGAAAATTAATGAAATAATGTTAATAAATATTCCACTAGACCCATAGTAATCATTTTTAGTAGATGAAGCGAATTTAAAAAATATATTAATTCCATTTGTTTAAACAAATAAAAACTAATTTAGCAATGTTATTAAATATTCTAATAGACTAATAGTAATAATTTTAAGGGCGAAAAATTGTTTCAACCAAAAATTTTTAATCAATTTTATTTGTTTAAATAGTTAAAAATTAATTAACAAATGATAATATCTATTCCACTAGACCAATATTAATAATTTTAAGTAAAAAGAAAGACTAGAATACAGTGCATAAAAGTCATACCCATATGTCTGATATATGAAATTCTTCATTAAATAATTTTCTACAAGCCCTCATACTTTCCTGTAACAATTTTTCAAACCCTAAAAAATTATTCCAAAAACTCAAAAAATTGATTTTTTCCCATGCATGTTACATGGTAAACTTTAAGTCAAAACCAACACCTCTTAAAATTAAAAGAATAAAGAAAATAAAAATTAGGTAATTTCTTTTTTCGGATTTGAAATGAAATAGGGGGATCGTTATCCTAAAAAAGCGTTTTTGAGCCACCCTTTTAACATATTTGGAAATTATTTTAACAATTTTTTTAACAGTTTTTTCTTCGTTATTTTAAAAAGTTTTTTTTTTGGCCTTCTACAATAAATGGCGGGCCGAGAATAAAAGCGGCGTAGAATTAGTAGTGGAGCGAAAAAAATTAAGATACGTTAAAATTTTTTTCACCATAAATGCACATACGTTTAAAAATGGATTGAAATTTATTTGAAGTTTCCGCCTTTTTGGGAGTTTATATACAATCCAATTTTTTAGACATTATATATTATTTTTAATTATATGTATATTATGTATCATTATATACTGCTTGTAGTTTTTCAGAAAAAATTATAAAAATTTTTCGGGGATTTATGATTTTTAATTTTCACTTAGAATAAGTTAAGTGATTAGTTAAAAATATTACTTTTAACAAAAAAACTAACTTTTAAAAAAATAGTTACATTTTCAAACACA
>JAAAKG020094442.1:0-16169 GCA_010014905.2 Druon quercuslanigerum
GAAAAAAATTGATAGATTATATTATATATATAAATATAATATAAAAGTTAAAAATAAAAATATAAATAAATATAAAATAAATATATTTAATAATAATATAATAATAATATATATAATAAAATATATAATATTTACCATTAATTTATTCATTCATCAATTCATTAAGTAATTCATTCATTCACAAAATACTGCCATTAAATTTTATAACATAAATACATCTTTTTTCAGATATCATCGGGCTTAGAATAGAAAAATTTGCAATTTTATTACAAATAATGGTCTGAAATTACCATTAAAGCCTTTTTTCTTGAAATAATATGCACGGTATTTCTTCTACAACATTGTAGAGAATATTCTTTATATCAGGAATTAACAAAAATAAACATTTTGTATAGTTGGAAGATTCGCAAAGTACTTGAAAATGTATTTTTACCTATCATTCACCAGAAAAATATATGAGATAGTTAGTTAAGGTCGATTTCAATGCTTATCAATTTACTTAATAATTTCATTGAATTTTTAATTTCTGAAAATAAAACTAGGCATAAAATTATAGGTGAAAATACATTCTGAAGTGCTACAGGAATCTATAAACTATAATAATGTGTATTTTTTATGTATTTTGAAATGTATGATTTTTTTGCATTACCCAGCATAAATATTTTTAATTTATTTCTTATGGAGAATATTCTTGTTTTATTGCAGAAATAATATCCTGCATATTATTTCAGGGAAAAAAATATTTAGGGCACATTTCCGATAATTAATTGTAATAGAAACACAAATTTTAGGTCTTATCCCTCAATGGATAAAAAAGTTTGAGGTTTAAAACAATTTTTAAGCCTTAAGTTTGTATTTTTCAAAATTTTAAACTAAATTAGTTAAATTTATTTCGAGACCTTAAAAGACCTAGCGAAACCATTAAAAAAGATTTAGAATATAAAAGAATATTTATGTCACTATTTGTTTGACAAAAAAAAATCAAAAACACACATTTTTTGATGATGAAATTACCTTCTCTTTGATTTTCAAGTTATTAATTTTGAACGCTAGATCAAAATGAGTGAATTTCAAAAAGCGTGATTTACAATGTTAAAATACATAATTTTTAAACATTTATTTTCAAGATCCCAAATTAAGAATGCTTACAATTCATTAATTTTAAAAGTTTCTATTTAGAAAGTATAATATTTTTAACGTTTCCAGAATTATTAAACTTTGAATGTCTACAACTTAAGATTCTTTAATTTTAAATGGTCAAAGTGATAAAGATTTAACACAATTAATTTTTTAGTAACAAAATATATCAAATCTCTTTGAATTTCACTTGATACAACATGATATTATAGTTAATAATGTTTTTCATCCTTAAAATTTTTATAATTTCAATTTTAAATCATAATTTTAAGTGATAAATTCTAAAACAGTTTCATTTTCAAGACCTTAAAATTACAGTTTTTTGTTTAAAAGGATAAATTCTAAAAAATTGGACATCAAATTTCTTAATTTTTTTAGGTTTTCAATATTCAGTTCCACAATTTTATAGTTTAAAATTGAAACATTGAATGTATGAAGACTTTTTTACTATGAAACCTTTCAAAGTTAGCAAAATTCGTATTAAAAGCCTTAATAGTTTGTTTTAAATTAAATTAAATAGTATTTTGAATGCTTTGAAATCATAGAACAGCTAATTAAAAGGAGTTTTTAGTAGCACAGTTTTAAATTTAATGGATTTCTAATTAAATAATTTAAACTAAATGATTTCAGCAGAATTTCGAAACAATGAAAGAAAGAAAATGTTTGCAGAAGTTAAATATAAACCTTAAAAATCAAAAGATTTTGTAACTTCGCATGAAAATTGAATTATTTTTTATTTAAAAATTTCAAAAAATATTGAACATTTCAAACTTAACTAAACAAAAATAAAGCAATTTCGAATTAAAAAAATTACAATTAAACAATTACAAAAATTGAAAGCATAGCGATTTTGTTTTGTATTCTATTTTTTTTAATTTCCCAAGTGATATCTTAAAATTTTCCGAATTTTAGTCGAAGATTTAAAAAATGAATTCATTACAATTGAAAAATATTTGATTAAAACATTTCAAGAATAAATAATAATTCTAAAGTTTTAAAAATTAAAAAATTAAAAATTAAAAAGTTAAAAATTGTGTTCTTTATAATCAAAATAGGTTAAAATAGAAATATGCGAAAGTGATACAATTTTTTAAATATTGTATAAGTATGATCATAAAGTTTTGAATTTTTATGTTGAACGTTGCATTATCCATTTTTTCTTTTTATAAGTTTTAATTTTGCAATGATTGAATTTAGAAAAGTATAATGAACAATTTTAATGTTTTAAATTTTGTAATGATTTATAATCTACTTAAAATAATAAAATTTTTAAGGGTTTGTGCATAAAAAAGTTTGAGTATCACAAATCTTGTTCATTATACATTTTTTTCAGTCTTAAACGATATTGGGATTCCTTTAATTTTCAACGTGCCGTAGTATAATCTTTTGTAATGTTAATGTTTCCAATTTTAAATTATTTCATTTTAAAATTTTTTTTCGTCAAAATATCCAATTCAAGGGTTATAATTAAAAATGTATTCATTTTCAGCCATGAAATTTACGTTGAATCTATTTTTTGATCTAAAAAAAAAATGTTCTAATCGATTTGAATAATAAATTATAATTGTTTAAATTTGATAAAAATTTTAAATTTGAGAATTTCAGAAGCTTTTACTTTAAAAAATTCAAATTAAGTTTTCAATATTTTAATTTGCAAAATTTTATACCCTTTGTATTAAAAATTATTCAAATTAAAAGTTTGAAATGTTGAATGCAACGTTTTGAAGATTGTTGAAGATATTTTTTAATTACAAGCGCTTTGAATTCACAATTATTAATTATTGGTAAAAAAAAATTGAAAAAAATCCTAATTTATAAAGGTTTCTTTAATAATGAACTTGAAATTGTTTTTATTTTTGATATTATTTACTGCTAGCTATTAAAATAAATCAGGTAGATTGCTGTTTATTTCATATAATTGTTTGGTATAGTTAATTATTTATATCCAAATTAATGTAACGTGCAGCTTACCAAAACAATTGACATCTTTTTCAATTTTGAAACAGCTTTTTATGAAATTGCCTTAATTTAAACAACAGGCATTAGATGTTTGGTAAAGTAATAGTAAAGTAAGTGGTAAAGGGAGAGTATGATCAGCCAATGACCGCGAAAGTGTCTTGCACAATGAACATGCAATAAAGGAAGAGCTGAAATTACATTTTCTTTTTCAGACAATGTTTCTCAATATAGTCGATATTTCTTCCGTAAATCGTACTAAAAATGTGAAAAATGTATATAACTCGTTTATTTTGAACACGCTAAAAACTGAAGAGAAAAAGATCATTTGCTATTATCTTTTTTTTTTGGTTGGAGATCAAAAAAAGTTTAAAAAATGGAATCTAATGTATATAAAGTTAAAATCAACAATCATTTTGAAGGATTTATCTTTTTCTTGTATAATAAAATAAAAATTAATTATACAATATTTCTTGATTTATAAATTTATTTATGTACTTTATACAAGGTATTTCAAAAAGAGTAATTTTTTACATTTGTTCTTTAACTCTTTAGGAGCGACCGCCAAATATTACAAAACATCTTAAATACAAGCAAAGGCACACAATAAAACAGAAATTTTGCATAAAAATGAACTCAATTATTATGAAACATTTATTTATTTTTTGAATACTATCGGTTCTCGAAAAATGTTCATAAATTGGAAATTAATAAACAATTTGTAAAGTTTGAAAAAATTTTTAACTTTATCAAGTCCATGGACAGACAAAAGAAATTGATGTTACAGTAAGAGCCTTGAACCAAAAGGTGATTTTTTTTGTTGAAAAAATCTCAGTTTTCAATTGTTTAAATAATGAAAAAAATAAGATATAAAAAAACTAATTAAGATCCTTGAATCTACGAAAAAAAGTAAATAAGGTCTATTTCATTCTGCTTTAAATGGTTTATCTAAAGATACAAATTCATAAGGCGAGGCTTTTTACTAGTAAAAATAAACTACAAACTATAACTTGAAAAAATACAAAAATAAATATTTTTTAAGCTAGGTACCTTTTTTTCTCGGTTCTTTAGGCGTTTCAGTCTTTTATTTTAGTGAATTTTTATCAGTTTGCCATTCTTACAAAAATATTTTAAATAACACGGAATTTAAATAACAAAATCGCAGTTTTCGGATAAATGAGAAAAATAACTATTTGTTAATAACTTTTCATGAATTGAATTTCATTAAATTCTTAAAAAATATTTAAGGAATGGTTTCTAGCCCATAGAATTTAAATTTGATGCCTCAAACATTTTGTGTTGTGCCCAGAAAATGCCCGAAAAATGCCTTGAAAGTTTATAGCAGCAGTTTTTTTTCATTCATAAAATATTCGTACTTTCTGCAAATATTGACATAGTTAATGGATCTTAATAATGTTTATTGTTTCAGGAATTATTAAATTTTTATTAAATTATGTAAGCAAATAATAATTGTTTCACAATTAAGGTATTACTTCTTAATAATGAGGAACATATTGTAAATAGATTTAAAAAGCTAGAATTTTCTACAACTTTCCAATAAAAAGTCAGCAGTGAATGATTACTTATTGTTTACACATTTAATAATGTTTAAAAAAATATTATCGCCAGCATTCAACCTGTGTGTGATTAGTTAAAATTATATTTTTATTTAAAAAATTATATATTTATAAATTATATTACTCCTAAAACCCATCGAGTGTGACATGCATTCCAGAAAATATAAACTTTGTATGATTTGGAATGAAAAAATTAAAACAAATACATATTACTTAGACAATTTAAGAATACAATACACGGCAAAAATTTTTCTCAAAATTCACTTACTGCCTCATTAATCCCAAAAAATACTAACTTTTTATGATTTGCAGGGAAAAGTAGAAACTGGATAATAACAGTAATAAATAATTAACCAATTTAAAATAAGTTTTAAAATACTTAGAAATTTGTCACTTGCAGAACAAAAAAATGCATTTCGAGACAATTACAAAAAATCTTGTCTTTATCATGAATTCGAGATGAAACTACTCAATCTTTGAACATTTCTTAATTAGCGAGTAAAATTCTATTTCCTAAAAGTTAATAACAAATGGTTGCTTTTCCTATTTTTTTCAAACACCAAGATTTTTGCAGTTAAAATCTATGGTTAAAAAGCCTAGAGACATGTCTTATTGGTTGACGGATTTAAATAAAAAAATATGGAATTGCAATCTTCGAGAACCTCGCAAATTAACTTTATTTTTTTTATTTTATAAGCAAATTTTTAGTTTTTTTAGCTGATATTTAAAAAATATTGAGAATAAATAAAAATTCCTATTTATTTATCGCCAGCTATACAGCCTTTTCATTTTTCCCCAGTTCATTTTTCTCTCGTTTTTCACTTAAGAACAAACTGAATTAATAAAACCCAATAAAAAAATCCAACTGTTTTTATGAAAAGTTCATTTTTTTTCGTTAAAAAGTTTATTATTATATTTAGTGTTAAAAATGCATCCTATTTAAAAACTGAATTATTTGTTTTAAAATGTAATTATTACTTTGTGGAAATTTAAGAATTTTATCAAAAAGTCATCCATTTTGTTGAAAACTCGACTGTTTTATTGTAAAGTTGTTCTTTTTGGGTTAAAAGTTTAATTAATTTCGTAGATAATTTAAATTTATGGTTAAAAATTAATTTCTTTTGTTTCCTTTGTAGAATTTTGAGGAAATTTGTCTTTTTGACTTTAAAATTTAACAATTCGGTTGCAATTTTTTGTTGAAATACCAACTATTACATTTTTAATTGAGAATTCATCTTTTTTGTGTAAAAATTCAAACAATTGGTTAAAACCTGAAATAGTTTGTGAAAAAAATTTTTTTTTGGTTATGATTCATAATTTTAGTTGAAAATTCATTTCTATGCTTGAATATTTAACTACTTTGTTTAATAATTCGTTAAGATATATCATATTACTTGAAAAATTATCTATTAGGTCAAATATTTATATTTTTTTTTGAACATTTGTAATTTTTGGTAAAAAGTTAATATTATCGGTAGAAAATTAAACGATTTGGTTGAAAATTCAATTATTTGATTAAATTCGAACACTTTTTTCAAAAATGTATATTTTCACGTATGAAATTTAACTGCTTTGTATAAAATTTGCCTTTTCAGCTTGAAAATTCAACAATTTTGGTAACATTTTTTGGTTATTTCTTTACTTAAAAAATCGTTTTTTGTTGAAAACTGAACTTTATGGTTCAATCTTCGTGTTTCTGTTGAAAAATTATTCCCTTTTAATAGAAATAGCATCTTCATTGATTAAAAGTGCAACTGCTTAGTTCACACTACTTAAAAAAAAATTCTTTTTTATTTGTTCTTTACTGTTTTTTATTTGAAAATTAAAATTTTGTCTTTTTCGAATATTAATATTACGTTTTTTGTTAGAAATTCGTGTTTTTTCGTTTGAAATACAATAACTGAGTTAAAAGTTGGACTACTTCGTTGCAAATTCATTTTTTTAGGTTTAAGATTCAAAATTTGGTTAAAAATACAATATTTATTAGGATTTTGTAATCTCTAGTAGAAACCTTAATAATTTTAGTCAGATATCCGTCTTTCCGTTCATTGTAATTTCTCCAGAGACGGAGAATAAGGGGAAAAATGGGAGAGGAAGTAGGTAAAGTAGAGACAAATGAGGGGTGGCCAAGTAGGGGAAGTAATGGAAAATGAGGGTGATAAAGTGAGGAGAAATAAGAGGGGGAAGTAGACGGAGAATGGGAAATGAGGGGATGGAAATCGGACGAATCGTGCTAGAGGCATTAGAGAAAGTGAGGAGTGGACAGATAAGGAGTAGCTAAGTGAGGGGAAATGAAGGATGAGAAGAGTAGGGTAAAAGAGGGGTGAGAAAGTTAGGAAAATTAGGGGAAATGAGGAGAGGAGTAATATTTTTTTTTGAATTATGGGAGGGGAAGTTGTGGAAATGATGGTTGGTAACTAAAAAAAGTGCGGTGGCAGTAGGGGAAATAAGGGTTAATAGGAGAGAGAAAAAAAAGAGGGAAGGGGGAAGTAATGAGAAATGTGGGGTGGGGAAGCCGGGAAATTAAGCAAGATGGAGAAAGACGAAATAAGTTCAAAGTAGGAAAGGGGAAGAGGGAAGGTTTGAAAGAATTAATTAAGGTCTTAATGGGCTACGAAGCCCTTTTTTGCAGACATTTCAAATTCAATTTAATATGTTGTGAAACTTTTGTAACTTTTGAAAACTTTGGTCTAATGAAACCTCGAATGAAACGTTTAATTGCTTCATGAAACTTTAAATGTTGCATTGACCCATATTCCTAAATTTACACGAAATTAATTATACTTCTTCAGAACTCTAACACACTATTCTCTTTAATGGTTCCAATTTTGATTTCCATCATTTTGTTTTATCGACTCACCCTAATGAACGTTTTTTTGGATTCTATCGTCTCCAATTATTGTCAATCATGCAAACTTGCAATTAAATTTTCTCTCCTTTCATTAATCACGGTTCAAAAATGCTAACACCACGTGCCACTCGCGATTCCTTTCAACGTCAAGTGCCATTTTTCTCGTCATGCAAGTCGCATAAAAATTTCACATCCCCTGCCACTTGACCTGGATTCCGAAGCTTCGCGAGGACTGCCTCGCTGCATTTCGTGAATGAAAAACCCTGTGCTATTCACACTTTTCCAGACATATTCGTTCTTCGCAAGGATTTTTTTTCAATTAAAGAGCTTTTGGGAAAGTCCAGGAACTGTGCGTTCAAATGCGAAAAGATAGAAGCGCCTATCTTTTATTGATCGATTACACGTGCTCTGGAGTGTACGTTGCTAGTAACCGCCTAGAGCCCAAGAGCCATAAGTGGGCCAGCTGGTCGAATCGTTTTCATCGTGCAAAAGAGTAGGACACTGACATGCAAGGATGGGAAAAAGGGAAAAATGTAAACGAGAAATGTCACGCACGTGAAGCACATGTTCTGCGAAAACAACCCTCACTGTTCCAGCACGAGGTGTTTTGTTGACGTACTTTGTTGACATTCTTGTTAAGACAGTATTTACTATATCATCTTCGTTTTTCCAGAATTTAAAACATTGCTTCCTTTTAGAGGGAGGTTTTTTTGACCTCAATTTTCAAATATAATTTTTTTTAAATAATAAAATAGTTATTGTATTTGTTTTCATCCTTGAGACGCGTAGAAATTTTTATTCCCTATCATTGCCGATTTATGGAGTTTCAAAGAAAATGGTTTATTCTGTTTATGTGAGAAGAACTTTTGTGATATTCAAAATACGGCAATACTATACGTAATGTATTTGTTGTCGTCCTTGAGACGCATCGATTGACCTATTGTTGAACCTTTCATGACCTAATAGTACCGATTTATGAAGTTAAAAAATGTGTATTCTGTTTATATGAGAAAAACTTTGTTTATATCAGGAATACTATAAGTATCTAAAATGTTTGTTTGCGTCTTCGAGATATGTCGAATGACCTATTGATGAACCCTCTATGACCTGTTCTGATCTAGCAAAACTGATTTATAAATTTTAAAAATATATTGTTTATATTGTTGATATGAGCAAAATTTTTTTTAAATTGCGAATACAACAGTAATGTATATGATATATTTGTACGCATCTTTGAGACGCAGCAATTCTTCAAATTAAGAATCTTTCATAACATACCTTAACCTACTAATATCATTTTTCAATTTCTTCACAAAATTATTTTTATTGTTTATGAGGTAATTTTTTATATTAGTATTATATCAGTACTTTAGTTTTAATTTAAAATATAATACTACCAAAAGTTACAAAGTTCTTCAACTTAACAGATCACATTAATTGACTTTTTGGTGGGCTCTCTGATTTTCTGAAAATAATATTTTCCGTAAGACAGAAATATAAGTTTGTAAAATATTAAAAGTATCTATTTTTTCATCAGTATTTAAATTTATAATTACATTATAATATTTATAATAAAATCTTTAATACATTAGTTCAAATTCGAAGAAGCTTTAAATATTTTTTTATTCAGAAGTATTTTCCAACTTAAGATTAGATTTTACATTATCTATGTAGTTTGGTAAAGAATTTAACATCTTAATATGTAAACTGCTTTTAATTTACACTATCATTATAATTCTAAATCACAAAATTTTCATAGAATATTTTTTTTAATATAACTATTTATTGAAAAAGGTTATTATTCAAACTAAATATTTTAACAGTAAGAATGGATTATGCCAAGACGAGTAATAAACCTGGTACAAACTCACAAATATTTGAATCTTGACATCCATTTTTCATAAAATCACAAATTTTTTCTTTTAAATTTTTTCGTTCTAATTAAAAATTTTTTAAATTGTAATAATAAAGAAGGTGGGGTATTGCAGAAAATCCTTTGAAGTATACATTGTTTATTTTTGGCAATATTGTTTTTAATTTTCTCTTTATTAAAGGTATCTTATTAGTTTTATGCAGGTTAAACCATTATATAAGTTAGAATAATTTTTTGTTTTAAGAATTTAATTTTATAATTTTTTTTTAAATCATGTGTAGGTTTTTTTTGAAAATTAGCTTTTTATACTTTTAAACAAATTTATGTATAAATTATGTCAAAAATTATGCAATCTTTAAGCTAAAAATTGTGATTTTTGAGAAATAGACATCAAAACACAAATAATATTCAATTGTATTAGATCCATATAAAAATCTCAATAATGGGATATAAAAAAATTTTGTGTGAAGGAAAAAATGATCAAGAATTTTTGCGTTTAATTGTTTACTGTGATTAAGCAGAATGAAAACAACAAAAAATGTCTTATTCAAATGATCATCTTATGAATATGCCTGAAACGAACCACTTGTTTGACTTAGCGTATTTGTCCACTTGTATACAAAGAAATTGTCTGTTTGCTTATTTCTGAAGTAAACATTCATAAAACGATCAAAAATTTTTTCAGGTTTAAAAAAACGCTATACTTGAATATGTAATTTTTTTCGATTTTGGCCATTTTTCGAAATTGTAAGTACTACTTAAGATTCGTAAACAAACTTTTTTAAATTTTAATTAAAAAAAGTAAGAAGAAGTTAGATTGACACGTACTGAAATAATTAGCATTTTTAATAAGAATCATTTTTTCAGTTTTTGAATGTAAAAAATGTCTATTCTAATAGAAAGCATAAGATGTTGTACAATTTAAAAATATTTTAATTTGTTTTCTTCTTGTCTGAAAGAATGTTTCCACACTCATATAGAATTTTTCAGTAAACCACTCACACAATAGTATTGCACGCCTAACTTTAAAATTTAACCAAATTTTTCTAATGAAGATGTAAAATCTTCAAGATATTTGTAATTGTCATCGTTTCTGGTGTACGTGACTTACATTCTTAAGTATACAAATGTCCTTATGCGACTTTTTCAAGCATAGATGTATGTTTTCTAGTAATGCCGCTTTTTAATCACTCCTAAAGATAAAAAACGAAGTTAATAATTGTTTGACTAATTTAAATTTTTAAATATAAAAAGTAGGGTGAGCCGAATAACTGAAAATTATTAGATTTATTGGTAATAGTGATTTATTTATTTTTATTTATTGGTAATTTCTCACCATTGGAAAACTTCATTAAAAATGTTCAAATAAAAATGATTAAAAAAATTTTTGCGTATGGAAAGGAAATTTCGTTCAGTTTATTTGGGTAATGTTTATGCAAGTAATAAATAACAAACATTCAAAGTAATATTTACATACATACATATGATAAATATAAAATGAAAATATTGTAAACAGTAATAAAAGATAACCTTAGACTCAAAAAAGTAAGAAAAGACCTTTTTTCTTCAAAATATAATTCTTTTAAAAATGATGAAAATTGCAATTATGTACCTAAAGATTTAAAAAAAAACGTTGTTCGTTTTTTTTAAATTTGTGTTCGGGGAAGTGAGGGGATGATAAGCGCGGGAGGGGAAGTGATTTGAAGTAACGGGAGGGGAGGTGCAGGGAAGTAAGGGGAAGTGCCCTCCTTCCCCTTCCTATCCCCTCATCTTCCATCACTCACTCAACGAAATTTTTTTTTGCATAAGATTAACGTATTTTTCAGATTTTTTTATAATAAATATTTTCAAGATTAATCTAAAAAGATATGAAATAAAAAGAAAGCTTTGTTAAAAAAAAAAAATAAAAGTAGAAATCTTCAAAAGTAAGTTTTTAGGATTTTAAATTCGTATTTAGAAATTTAAACAAAATAATTTGTTTTATTGAATCATTTAAGAAGCTTAGAAGTTAAAGAACCTAAAAAAAGACAAAAGCCAAAGAATAAAAAATAAAATAAAATAAAAAAAATTAATATGGACTGACTACTTTGAAGTAATTTTTCATAAGATTAATCAGTTTTCCAGCTTTTTTCAAATAAATTTTTTAAAGATTATTCATTTGAAAAGATAAAACAAAATACGGAAACTTGAAAACCTCATAGGCTAAAAAATCAAAGTCTTTCACAAGAAATAAAAAAATAGAATAAAATAAAATTAATAATAAAATACAGACTGAATACTGCTAAGGAATTTGCTATAATGTTTACTTCTTTTCAGCTTTTTTAAAAACGAATAAAAGTAAAATAAATATAAAATAAAAAGAAGAGAGGCAACAGATTAAAAGTCAATGAATAAATAAAAATTGTTAAAGAAATTGGTTAAAAACGAAAATAAAAGTAGAAATCCTCAAAAATAAGTTTTTAAGATTTTAAATTCGTATTTAAAAATTTAAAGAAAACAATTTGTTTCATTGAATCATTTAAAAAGCTTAGAAGTTAAAAAATCTAAAAAAACAAATTTTAAGGAATAAAAAAAAATAAAAAAAATAATATGGACTGACTACTTTGAAGTAATTTTTCGTATGATTGATCCCTTTTCCAGCTTTTTTCAAATAAATTTTTTTAAGATTATTCATTTGAAAAGATATTAGGAAAAATTAATTTTTTTTAATTAAATAAAATACGAAAACTTAAAAACCCCAGAAGCTAAAAAATGAAAGTCTTTCACAAGAAATAAAAAATAGAATAAAATAAAATTAATAAGAAAATACAGACTGAAAACTATTAAGGAATTTTCTATAAGATTTACCTCCTTTTCAATTTTTTAAAAACGAATAAAAGTAAGATAAATATAAAATAAAAAGAAGAGAGGCAACAGATTAAAAGTCAATAAAGAAATAAAAAATGTTAAAGAAAAGTCAAACTAAAACAACTAGCATCCAAAAATAAAAAACGAGAAACAGTTTTTTTGCTACTTTAGGTACAAGTTAGAAAAAGTTTTTTCATTTTTTGCTATATTATATCGTGAATTTTGGAATAAAATGATTTGGAGATTTTCGAGGCATTTTCGAGATTTCAGAGACCTTTTGAGATGTAATAAGTATTAATGTAGTTGTGCCAAAAATCAGGTTTTTGGAAAAAATAAGTTTTGGGTGATTTTAAGAAGAAGAAGTTAAAAGTTTATTTAAAAAAATTATTTATATAATTATTAGACTCAAGCCCAAAAAAAAGAATAATTTTTTTTAATCAATATTTTTTGCAACTTATCTTTTTCTTACTGTCTTTTCTCACCAATTAATAAAATGTTTGAATTTTGATTAATCATGCCTGACTTTTGCGGCAAAAAAATGCCGCACAACACTACAACTTAAAATATTGAAAATAAGTGAATAATCTCCAAACATAGTAATTCATTAAAAAATATTCTTTTTGTGTTTTCTCGAAAAAACAAGTCATCATATATTAAAAATTTACAATTTTTCAAAAATTGTTAAGAAGCAATAGTAGAAAAAACTGCAATTGCAAAAAACATTAAAAAAATTTTTTTTTTAATTTTTAACGCAATAATCAGCAATATTATTTTTATTCTTAAAATCACAGATGAACAATCTAGATAATTAAAGATTTACATTCGATTAAATTTTTTTCAGTAATATTACCAACAAAATATTTTCCTTTGTTTTTTAATGTAACTAACTATTTATTAACATTTTTAAGTTTTCAAAATGCAAAGAAAATTAGCTGAAAAAATCCTAGCAATTAAATATTTTTACGATTGAATTGAAATTCTTCGTGTCTTAAAGATCAAAAAAAGAGTTTAAAATTTCCTTAACTACATTTTAAAGTTCTAACGCATGTTCAACAAGTTTTCTGTAAATTTTATAGCAATCTTCGCGCCAAAATCCGTTTTTCTTCAAACAAGCTTATCGTATCTAAACAATGTTAAAGTAAAAACTAAACGTGAAATTATATTGAAATGTTTTCAAATACTTAACACATTTTTTAAATTCATAAATTTAAAAAAATATTTCAAACACAAATACCTGACGACTCTATTTTTAAATAATTTTCCTTATCCATTACTATAGTTATTTTATTTATGATAATGAGATGTCAACAAAAGTTGCAGATGTAAACCTAAAAATTATTATTTTATTTTAAATTGTTTATTTGTTCTCATTACTCTAATAGAATATACAATATATATTTGCCATCTTAAATGATGACCCCAATAATTTTCTATTCATTTATTCTAAATAAAAAAAGAATTTATTAA
This sequence comes from Druon quercuslanigerum, assembly GCA_010014905.2. Classification (NCBI taxonomy): domain Eukaryota; kingdom Metazoa; phylum Arthropoda; class Insecta; order Hymenoptera; family Cynipidae; genus Druon; species Druon quercuslanigerum. The sequence continues at coordinate 13,709 of JAAAKG020094442.1, forward strand.
AAGATGAAGATCTTTTTTCGATTTCCTTGTAGTTTTTAAGTTAATAATTTTTAATGGAGTACTTAGAATTATCAATTTAAGTTTTTCTCTACGGATCAAAACTGTATTGTTTGTCTCATACTTTAAAACGACCGAGGGGTGTTTTTACTTTTTTAAAGAATATTTTTTTTGGCCACATGACTCTTCATTAAGTCTATTACAAAATATTTCATGACATAAGTACTGTTTTCGAAATGGATAATGACAGTCTACAGAATAATGCTTGATAAGAATTTTAAATATACTCTATTTAGATCTATCTTCGAAATTGTCTATTTCAAGCACTAAACAAGATTTTAAATAACTTTTCAAATTTTGAAATTACTTTCATATTAAGTAAATGAAAAGGCTTAAGATTATAATGGTGACGCAACTCGGATATGTAAAATCTTTCATACAATTTGGAATAATTCACATTAAATGCCAATAATAATGTTTACCCTAGATTGAGATTCAAGGGCTGCCATAAATTGAATTAATAAGAAGCTAAGCGTTTTTCATAGGTATTGTTGTCAGTTTGATTGTCATACCTTTGCAGTTCCTTCATAAAATTTTACATAAAAATGAAACATAGACTTTAAGAGCATGCAGGAGACTCTCACGTGGCCAATTCTTAAACTATCTTAATTAGAAACTAAGAGTTCAAATACATTTTCCATACGAAACAGATGTAGAGGAAAGAAAGCATGTTAAATGTATTGGAATTTAAATTTTATAAGTACGTTTAAAAAAATTGGTCACATGGCTGCCACATGTTCTTAAGCGCTTCCTACGACTTGATTTTTAGTCCATGTATTACAAATAGCAACAACTATGAATTGTTTTATGCCATATTTTAACCTCAAAGAAGAGGTTTTCAAAAAACAGTCTTGTTTTTTAAAAATTAATTGTATATATGATGCATTTACTGCGCCAGGGAACCCATTGGGCCGATATTATATTCACCATGGGTATACTCACGCTGGTTGCGTGGTTGCGGATAGAATGCATCATATTTTCAATCATTAAAAAAGCAAGACTATTTTTCGAAAAGCGCCTCTTTGGGGGATTGTATTTAACCCTTTAGATTATGTTCTTAAAATATGGAATAAAAATTTCATAATTGTAGGATATATCATTTGTAATACATGGACTAAAAATGAAGCCCAAAGAAGCGCCTTAAAGTCGCATCACTAACTACTTCCAAAAAACAAATTACTCATCACGAGGACCTTCATTAATTAATTTACCTGTCAAAAAGGCGACATCGTCGACATCCTGTTCGCTCATCGCGAACCGACTGGGTGGCGGTCTTCGATGGACGAATCCCTTTACCTCGCCGTCGGTCGAGGCATACGAGATCTTAATGAGGGGTTCTCTCTGTTCAGCCAGAATTCGCGTTGATCCGTGCCTCCTGGGGGACGCGGGAACACGAAGCGGCGACGAAGCGAAGGTCGAAGGAGGCGATCACGCGGACGGATAGAGTGTGTGAGAGAGTCAGTGTGAGAGTGAGAGTGAGAATGTGTGAGAGAGAGAGAGAGTGAGAGAGAGAGAGAGAGAGAGTAAACCGCGAGTCGGGAACGAGTGGCACTTCCGGGTTCGCGGTTCTCAAGGACAACAAAAAGTCGACACCCGGTAAACACTTCATTCAGTTCCGGCTCACCAGGTCCCGGACGAGCTCCAGGTCGCGTGCCGCGACGTGTCTTGGCATTTTATTGGCATTTCGGATAGCGTGGGTTATACCGCGATGTCGGGCAGAAATGGCGACGAATCCAAAGCTCGTCGGCCCCAATTCATGAGGGTGGTTTTTCCTCCCCTTGCTGCAGGGGGTGCTTATCTGCAGCATGGCGCCATCTCCTCGAGCGGTTCTGCAATTCTTTTCGCGACCTCTGTTATCACCAGAAGCGGACTGGGATTTACCAACTGGTCCGGTTCTACGCAAATTTTTTTAAAAGAGTTTATAAAATTTCGTAAAATATTTTAAAAGATTTTAAAGGACTTTAAGAGATTTAAAAGTACTGGCAAATAAACAAGTGCACTATGCGCGCTAATATTTATTGTTTTGTAAAAAAATTTGTTAATTGAAATATAAAATTAGTATTGATACCAAATTTTTGTCAAGTACTTATTATCTGCAATGATTAAAAAGAAAAGCAGGGACAATATTTTCGAAAATTGATATCTTAACATCAGAATTAATATATAATATTTTGTATAGACAGTTTAACTGTTGCTTTTTTATTAAAAAATAGTCATTTTCTCTAAATTCTATTCAAATTATAATGATAATAAATAATAAAAATTATGAATCCTTTTTAAAATCATATGATTTTTTGGCTCTTGTGAAAAATTCTAATTTCACTTTCAAAACCTTATTTTAAAATTGTTCAAAAATGAGGAATTTTTTCATAGAGTCCCTATTTTTCGAGATATTTGAAAGTTT
>JAAAKG020094453.1:0-16168 GCA_010014905.2 Druon quercuslanigerum
ATGTACCTTTACCGAGGTTCTGGTGGTTCGGAACCCACCTTAAGCTGTAGGTCCCCCCATCGTGTACTTGACTGCAATCCAGTCCGTCATTGATAGGGTAAAACCCAGGCTTTGTCCAAGATGTTGGGGGCACACTGCTCTCATCAGATCACTTGATTGCATTATAAAAATGCGTCCGTGACTAATGATATATACCGGGACAGCCCCGTGCAAACTAATACAAAAAATATAAAATCCATTTCTAACCAAAAATGCCTTCGTCATGTTGGGCAGTAACCATCTTAAGCCTGTGACAACATTTTTAATGATAATAATAATAATAATAATAATAATAATATACACTGATAATACATTGATACACTGTAGAATCTACACTGATAGATTGTAGCTCGAAGAAAGCATCCAGGGGTGACTTTTGTCACCTCCAACGCTCGCGGCCGTTCGTAATTGTATATTTACAGCATCGTCGCAGGAGGTTTCAAGCATCTTATTAGATTAACTAATAACATCCTGATTTCATCAGTCACTTGACTTAGTCCGTGGCTATGATGTATAACCGGGTTTACCCGAGTAAAAGTTTCAGATAAAAAATAATAATAATCTACAGTGATAAAAACGACAAGTTCAATTTTTATTATTTGAAGATTAAAAAACATTTAAAAAATTGTTTACGCCTAAAATGTTCTTAACCGCCCCAAATTTCCGTCTAACTCAACCTATAATTTGAGAGAAAAACGAAAGGTTCTTTCCGTCTTCCAATGTACAAATACCAAAATTCAAACTGGTCCTTTTTAACATTTTGTGGGTCGAAGCAAAACAGGCAACAGGGCGATAATTTTCTTTAAAGACAATTTTTTCTGTGTTTGTTATCAAGAGTCTTTATGAGGGTTATCCTAAACGGTCTGATTCAGCTTATAATTCGAAAAATAAAGAAAGATTTCGCCTTTTTCGGATGAGCCTCAAATCGAAAATGAAATATGTAAATAAGAAAATTTTAAGTATGGATATAGCGAGTAGCTTACTCTTTGAGAAATCCTTATTTACCGAAAATAAAGATGGCGCCCCAACCTCACGGAATTACATGCATATAAGGGCCAATCATTTTTTATTCACTTTTCCTAATCATAAAGCAATCCTTTGATGTTATCCCAAAAATATATGATGTAACCTTCGGTATGAGTATCTGACACGAATAATGGCTGTATTCCTACTAATATTTCATTACGAGAAAATTGTTACAATATAACATAATGTTTAGCTTCTTTTCGTAGACGAAATGAATTTTTATTTTTTCAGTTGCCCTAGTACTCAATACAATATTTGTTTAAGCCATCATAATCGACTGAACCGATTTTAAGAAAATCTACCTTTTTTAAATATTTTTTTTAATTTGGTAGTTGGGGTAAACTATTCCATAAATGGCAGAAACTTACTACTGAAATATGAAAAAAAAAACAAGCGTTGGCAGCCTCCCTATGTTAACCGGCTACGGCTTTTTGAAATTGTTGCCTGCTCTCTTGGACTGAAGCAGTGAAATTGTAACTGGTTGAATCAGCATTTTGCTTTATCACTGATGAACCAGTGATTTTCCAAATTTGATTGGGTAAACCAGTAATTGACTCAATTGAAACAGTGTCACTGAATATGCCAGTGATGCCAAATGATGGATTCAATCAGTCATATAGCGCTCCGCGCGAGCAAGGCAGTCATCTAGCACTGGGTCTTGTGTTTGTGTTATAAAAATGGACACCTGGCTGCATTAAACAGGGGATACAATATCTTCCGTTTGAAAGTAGGAAGGGCCCTGGCATTGGTTTCTCTTTAAACGACGCGACACGTTAACATAAACACGGGTCTTCCCAAAATTATTATGATTAACTTATTATATCCCATTATATTGCAGCCCGACTTTCATCTATGATTGTGGGAGTAAAGTGCGCTTTTTAAAATATAATGTTGCAACTGTTTCCTCCATAGTGATGAAGGATAAGTGTCATACCTGAGCAGCTGACAGGCGACAAGGCGTACGGTTAGCTGACTACTGACACTGAGAAACCAGTGAACATAACTGATTAAACCAGTCGAGAAATTCTATAATGGAAGAAAATTTTAGATGCACACATGGAAGGAAAAAGATTGAGAAGATATATTTTTGGAACATATGTTGGGATACGTGTGGGGCTTCAAAGAAAGATTTTCGGGCATATTTTGGCAACAATTTTTCTTCAAACGTCATTAAATTTCAATAAATTATAAACAATTTTTAACTTAAGGGTACACGTAAATATTAATGTTTTTGTAACATTTTTTGTGCCGAATTTTAGATCAAGCTGTAATGATTTTTAAAAAAAGTTAGTACATAGCATGAAACAAATTTTATTTTAAACTAGGTTGAAAAATATTATATTCAGTCTTTACGTGTACCCATAAACTCAATTTCCTGCTAACATTTATTACAAAAACTTTACTTCTCAGTCATTTTCTTCCATGTCCGTATTTAAAAATGTGACTTTTTTCAGTTTTAAAACTGTAGAATTAACTGTTTCGCGGCATCCTGAACAACTTTTGTTGCGAAATACGTAAACTGATGTTAAATATGTGCTTCAACTGTGTTCAACGTAAAACTTGAATTTTTGGATATAGCCATTATCGGGATGTAAGATATTGCAATGGGTGACTGGTTTATTGACATATTATGTATACTTACAAGCACAATGGCCAAATACTATCAGCATGAAGAAGAACACGATAAAATTGACAGTGTACATCTTTCTAGAAGCAGGAACTAGAACCATGGATCTTGAACTAGCTGTACGTACTTATATTGAAACGGCCTTCACATCATGTTGCCAAATATTACTTGTTTTAGTACATTTGGGTAGTAAAACAGCGTTTTTACTTAGAAACAAAATTTATTTACTATACTAGAGAATGTAAGAAACTCACAGTAAAAACTAGGCATTCATTTTAATCCGGGATGCTTTTTTGGGTGTTCTAATATGATCTCGCAAATAGTCTATTTTAGTACCAGTTTCTGTTTTCTTTAGTTTGCTAACATCATATTGATAAATGATCCGAGATACAGAATTAAATTGATTCGGAGGGTGCATTGTTTCAATTGTTCCAAACTTCAATCATACAAAAACAAAAAGTAGATTAAAAGACTAGAGATCGAAACGTTTTAGGTTGGACAGAAACTTTCAGCATTAAGTGAATTTGAAAGCATTTTGAAAGTATTTTATTAAATTGGTGGATCAAACTGAAGTGGGACTGTTTTGTTGCGTGAACTGTTTTAATACCGAATTAAGTCCTAAATCTAATCCCAGTTTTTACAGTGCTCGAGATGTATACTCGATGTACATTCTTAAATTTATTTACTCTATAGATTAATTAAATAAATAAAAACAAAACCATAATTAATTTCTGGGATTTGTCTCTAAATTCATGATTTTCAATCATCATTAATCCTGAAAAAATTTTGTTTTATCTCCTTCTATTTAAAATTCAGTTTATATGTAGTTGAAACTAATAGGGTTACCAATTAGTTGAATTAAAACTAAAAAATATCAATTTTTAAAGAAAAAAAATTCAAACAAAGTGATGAATTTTCAGTCAAACTAATAAATATTGAACTGCAATAGATGAACTTAAAATTAAAAAAATCTGTCAGCTACGCGTGCACATTTTCGTAAAACGTTATGTGTACGGTTCACTTTGCTCAGAAATTTGAGCACGTCTAGGGCGCAGGTAATCCACTACATAATTTAAATGCTCCTCGTAATAATAGAAGTCGGGTAAATGTTATCTCATAATGCCATTTTCTTCAGTTTTCTCACTTAAATATATAACAGAATTCGATAAATAGGTAAAAATCAATGACTAAAATACTAAAGTATTTTAGATCGTTGCCTAGCCTACCATGACTAAATTAAGTGTGAATCTATGGAAAACTAAATTTTTTATTGATTATCTGGCAGTACACAAAGTGGCGTTATAGAGCGATCGTAAGTTCCATAAGCAGTTTCTAAAGTTACGCGACGCACCCTTTGATTCCTACCGGGATGACAACTGATGATCATCCCTAAGTGCCAAGCTGTCCGAGTTGCTTACTTACTTTCACCTTTTGAATAAGCAGCAAATCTGCGTCTTTTATATTTCTGCTTGAGTTCATCTACTTATAACAGTTATAAAGTTCAAATAGACACACAACAGACCACCTTTTCCAGAATTCTTCTCTAATTTTCCCTACTGATTATCATCTCTTTAAGTAACTTTCCTATAGATCTAGTGTCCTTTTTTCATAAATTTAATTTCTTTATGTTCAATGTATATGTAGTTTAGGCGAAAAAAGTTGTTACATAATATTTTTATTGTATTTTGTGTCCTTTTTCCAAAAAGTTTATATTTTTACATTTATTATATTTTTATAATCAGAGTTTATAACAAACTTGTTGGTATGTTTTGGTCAGATAACTTTTGTCTTTTATTTTTGTTCGTCTCATGCATCGTTTTTCCAAACAAAAATTATTTTTTACTTTTTATCTTATTTTTTTATGTCTTATCTAAAACTGGTTAATAAAATATTTATAGATCTTTTTGTGGTGAACAACTTTTGTCTCTTAATTTTAGTTCGTACCGTGTGTCGTTTTCCGAAAAATTTGATTTAATTTATTGAGTTCCTGAGTACTATAAATAGCCATACATAAAATTTTTTAATCTTGAAAAAAATGGTATCAAATATTTTGAAAATGCGCTCACTTTGTAAATTTTCGTCTAAAATAGTTGGTTCACGAACACTTTCTTTCTTTTTAGGCCTTAAAAAAGTGTGCCAAAGGAAAATCCAATCTAGTAAATCTTTCGAAAATTATCGTGCCTACAGAATACGTGAGATGTTTCTACAAAAATTTGTGGATAAAATTTAGGCGACAAATTTCATTAAGTATAATGTAATTGAAACGTCATTTTTGGTCTCTTTCCAAATATTTAATTTCTTAATTTTTGGAAATATTTTCCACTCCCAAAAGAAAATCTTCTTCTATATATAAATGTTTACAAACTTTGAAACTTGTGTCGCTTTCAACAAAAATATTACTTTTGATATTTATTGTTAATTTTTACGATAAAAATGATAACAAAAACTACGTATTTAATCAGAAAATGAATATTACAAATTTATATACCTGATTTGGATGTACGATTTCTTGTTATGATTTTTTTCATAACCTTCTCAGTTTTGTTCAATATTTTAATTTTTTATTTTAAATGATGTTTTTTACATATAAAATACAACATATGCATCCTAATAAGAAGGTATTGGTTTTATGTAAAATTTCACTTTATCGGTTTTCATCAAATCTTCACGTTTTGATGCCCGCTGAGTCCGAAAAAAACAATTTTTACGAAGGTATCTATCTGTCTGTAATCTGTAGCCTGTAGTCTGTAGGAACACTAACCTTGGAAGATTGATTAGATTGGATTCTGCTTTGGAACACTTTTTTAAGGCCCAAAAAGAAAAAACGAGTTCAGAAACCAGCTATTTTTTGTGAAAATTCAAAAAAGTGCACGCATTTTCGAAATATTTCAGATTATTTTTTTCAAGATTTAAAAATTCTAAGTATGGCTATTTATAGTGCTTGGAAATTCGAACAATTTTTCCTCATAACTTTTTTTGATAAGAAGAAAATTATCAGAGTTATAGAATTTTCAAAATTAAAAAAATGAACATTTAAGCCAAACAACGTATGATATGAAAAAATCCAAGAAAAAAAAAAGGTTGACTTTTAAAAGCCCGACAAGATTGTAAAATCGAAAATTATATTTTGCAGTCAAACTGTGCAAGATACGTAAAAAATGAATGAAATAAAATTTCGGGCCCTGAAAAGATCTGTGAATTTCCCTTTAATCACTTTCCGATAGGACGCGTAGTTTTTGTTGTTACTCGTAAAAAACAGCATTAAAAGTAAAACAATTAAACTTTCGGACAAATGACATAAGCTATGAAAAAATGCAATGGACAAAAGGTGCTCTTCCAAAAAATAGAGAAAACTCATTAAAATTTATGATAAATAACTTTTGATAGGACACGTCGTTTTTTTTAATCGTAAAAAGTAACATTTCAAATTAAAAAGATTAGATTTTTCGAAAAACGACACAAGGTACGAACTAAAATTACAGGCTAAAGTTTTTCACCTCAAAAATATCTATAAATTTTTTAGTAATCATTTTTAGATTGGACCAGTAAATTTTCTTTTAGTCGTAAGAAATAAGTTGAAAAAATAAAAAAATACATTTTTGAAAACACGATCCAAGAGACGATCGAAATTTATAAAAAAGAGTTATTTAACCAAAAATGTTCTATAAGCGTGTTATAAAATCTGGTTATAAATACACTAATAGTAAAAAATAAAATGTTTGGAAAAAGGACAGAAGATACAATAACATTTTATTTTTAAAACTTTTCGCCTTAATTTAATCTACATTGAATACGAACAAATTAAAATTATGGAAAAATCGACACAAATTGCAAACATATGATCAATGATAATTTTTATTTTTATCAAACAGACACTTCGAGTTTCAATCGTGTACAAAACATCCAATTTTGCCGAATTTTCATGAACATTGCAGTTCACTTCTTCCGAGCTAGCCTGAAACTGAGGCATCAGGTTATGCTGTTCTTATGTATACTTTCTACGATGACTGCGATTGGCCAGAGCCCCCCCCCCCCCATGGAGACTGGTCGCACCTGCGAACGAAAAATTGCCTTTCTTTGGCGTACTAGTTTACAAAAGATCTGATAATACATTTGGACATGAAGTTTATAGAAAACCCACGAATGCAAACAGATTCTTACGTTCCCCCTCTCAACACCACCCACCTCAAACACAATCGTTCAACAACACCCTTGTATACGAAGCTGTCACCATAACAGATAAAGATAACTTATAAATGGAATTAAGAAACGTTAAAGAAATCCTAATTCAGAACGATTACAGAATCAAAAAAATTGATATAGGAATAAGAGAATATACAAGAAAAAAACAGGTCAACACATCCTACCAAAGAAAGACAGAGAAAAACGACCACCATTCTAGCCTAAATCTAAGCATCTAAGGTGACATAGAACAAATAGGAAAAATTCTCCAAAAAAGCTACATCCAAACCATATTTAAACCACCTGCGAAAAAAGGACAACTTCTAAATAACCCTGAAGAAAAAAGGCACCTCTCAGTGATCCAGGAGTATAAAAAATTCCTTGTTCTTGTGGCAAAGTCTATATTGGACATAGCACTTTGTTAGACTAAAGAACCGTCATCGCGGAAACACACAATATTGTTACATCAATAGCGACGCGCCCCAGTCGCTCTCAAACTTGCGAGAGAAGCAACTCGCGTGCACAGAGCGTGATGAGAACGTGCCGGCGTAGCAGGCAGATATTTTTTATTCTTGTTGATGCAATACAAATTCAAATTGCCGATGTTTTAAACGAACACAAAAAGTTCTTATGGTAATCTCCTAGGGAGTTTGAAAAGCAACCCTTTCTTTTTGTTTACTTTCTTCTTGACATGCACTGTTTACCTTAGAAACTTTAATTTTTGCCTTTTTTTAAGCTTTTCAATGCTGTAACTCTGGTATTTTATTTTCTATCGAAGAAATGAATGTGGATAAATAATTAATATTTTTGAATTCTAAAAATATTCGCACACAGTATTTTTAAAACTAAAAAAAGTGGTATAATAAATTTTGAAACTGCTCTACATTATGAATTTTTACCCCAAATGTTATTGTTATCGTAGTAGACTTAAGATATACAGACACACCCATCTAGAGAGACGCATTCGCGTAAAGAATTTCCAAAAAACAGTTTAACTTTAAAGCATGTGGTTTAATTTTTACCCTAAAAGATTAATTTCCAAATAAACTGATGAATATTTTGCAGAAATACTTTCATTTTTAACGAAAGGGATCCAATTTTCAATCAAGGAGATTAATTTTTTACGCGAAAAGGCTATTATTCAACAAATTAAATGCATTTTCAACGAAATATTTGAGTTTTGAACTGTAAAAGATAAATTTTGTACCATCAATGAAATTATTTATATTTTTTTGTTCACAAACTTAAATTTCAACCAAAACACATAAATTTTTGACGTGAAAGATAAGTTTTTAATCCAAGTGATGCTGAACTAAAATGATGGATCTTTAACTCTCATATTTTTATTTTAATCTAAAATATACACGAATTTTCAACTATTATGATAGAATATTTAATTGCAATAGCTACAGTTTATGTAAAAAAAAAGCAATTCATTTTGTATGCAATAAAAAAACTAATTATTAGAAAATTTTTATATTTGAAAAGAAATTAATGATTTTTCAACTAAAATGATGAATTGTTAACTGGAATAGTTGATTTTTCAAAACAAAACTTTAAGCCTTATTTTAATAATTTAACTGATATTGTGGGAATAATAATAATGAAAAGACTTCGATAAAATGTTTTAAGAACGACGAATACGATACTTTTTGTTGTTTTATCAACGTTGAATGTGCCAAACGCATCTTCTGATATTTAAAACGCTTTTATAATATTTATATGTTTGATATTAGATAGTTTTACACTACTCTAATAAGGTTTTTGATTTTTTGCATTCTGGGAATTTTAATATTTTAGGTTTGTAGATTTTATATCTTGGATCATAGTTTGTAATATTCTAGAAATTAGGTTTTAGGATCTTAGAATATAAATTTTAATATCTTGGATTAGAGATTCTTAAACTAGGTTTTTAGGTTTTAATATCTTAAGATTATAAGTTTAAAAATCTGCTGTTTCAATGTATATTACAAGATCTTATCCTGTATTATATATTCTTTAATTTCTGTAGATGTTAGTTCGCATAATCTGGATCGATGTTCCATGGTTAATAGTCCAATATTATACATGATAAAATATCTTTAATTACTAGGTATAATCCATTTTTCTCAGTGTAGCTAAATAAAATGCAAGTTCAAGACTCTTGAAAGTTTTTATGATGGAAGAAAAGAAATAATGTTATAATACTAAGTAATTTAATAGTAATTTCTAGAATTAAGGCATATAAGGTAAATGCACTAGTAATCGTTACCTTAAGCCAAACTGGAAATTAAAAATGCGTATAATTGTATTTAAAACTTAATCTTTATTATCACGAAGGTCTTAACCGATTAATGCAGATAGAGAAAAACTGAATTTTGATTACTTAAAATAATATTGGATTGAAGTCAATTTTTATTCGCGATTACAATTCAAATTATGCAAGTGCGTTAGTTATCGTCAGGCACATAACCAAGTTAACATGAGAGAAATATACTAATTTGATTGAAGAATATTGAAACTGACCTAAAATCACAAGTTTTAGCACACGCGGCAAGAGCGAATATTGTAATACAAAAATTACTGGGCCATCTAACGATAACTAATGCAGTGACGACAACCAATGCATCTACTTTAATATATAAAATATAAACTCTAAAAAGAAATAATAAAATTTGAAACATTCCTTCTCAATACTTGATGCTCACGACCCAATCAGAACATTCTTGGTTAATGATTAGTGCGTGGCACCTATGGCGCGGAGCGTGCGCGTCAATCAGAAAATTTCCACGATCGTGATTCGCTCGTCGTGCTTGTTATACTCGAGTCTCTTTTATTTTAATTCGAAAAAAGCTTTTAGGATTGAGATCAATCGAGAGAACAGATCCATCAATCGATTGGATTCGAGAATTGACTTTGTTTACTTTTCATATGAATTAATAAGTCTAGTGAAACAAGGAGACGAAGGAGTGTGGCTCGCATCTCCTACGTGAGGAAGGTGGCCTGCGGTCAGCCTCCCCCCATTCGCAATGCCCAAATCAGGAAGACTTATGGTCAGGGACTGGAATACGGAGGATGAAGAAGGCTAGACCAAGAAGTTTAAGCCTTACTCAGAGGAGGAACCAGTCAAACATGAAAAAATCTCCAGCGATGATGCTTCCCTGTAGCCCACAAAGAAGAACATCAAAAATCCACCTATTATAATTGAAGAAATTGAATTGACAGCAGATGACTTGGCTATGCTGATTGACCTCATACATGAGGTCACACAAGGCATTAAAACTGCACTAAAACTTAAGGTAACTTCAGGTAATCGCGAGAGTGGGTTATGGACGTCAAACACATTTTTTCAAACTCTGAAAAATTATTCCATAAACTCAAAAAAGTCATTTTTCCCCATGCATTTTTAATCGACAACTCTTAAACTAAAAATACGAATAGAGCAAAAAAAATCTGCTGCACCGGCGAAAATACATCCTATTAATGCCATCGTAGACGAAACAAGCCACTTCTACTCGGGGCCTCACAATATTGTGTGAACAATTGTGTGTCACAATATTGTGGCAAAAAATAATAAAAAACTGAAAAATATGAAATGAAAAAAGCGTTTTCGAAATATAAACTAAAATACAGAAAATTGTCTCAGTCATCACACCCCCCTAATACTATTACGACCTGTCAGGGAGCCGAAACAATTTGCGTAAAAAGTTGGATGCCGATTGGTCAAAAAATGAGGCTATGCCCTCCCCTCCTATTCCCCATACTCTTATGACCTGGCTGGGAGTCCAAAGAATATGTGTGCAAAATTTTGTACCGATTTTCAATAACTGTGGATTTTCATAAGCATCATACGTTTTAGGCCACCTGTTTATTTACCATACTCGTCTGCTATTCTGGATTCACCATTTTGTTTTTTAAACTTTTGACATCAGATTCGCAATCAACGACCTCGAAAAGTCCTTGAATCAATTTTGAAAATAATTAAAAGTTTATTTAAACGACTGTTCCGCGATATTGTATCCGCTATTTTGTTTTTTGAATTTTAGATAACTGATTCGTAAACAGCGGGTTTAAAACCCCCTTTATATAATTTTAAAAATAATTACAAATTTATTCAGAATGCATGTCCCCCATATTGGGTCGACCACTTTTTTGTTTAGGTTTCGGACATCAGATTCGTAAACAGCGACCCCAAAAACCACCGAGTAGGAAAGTATGGCCCATTTTATAAACATTTTATACTTTTGGCCAAAGTTTCGGGCTTCTGACCCACTGTGCATCATTAGAAAAGTCGTTTGGAAGTGCAACAAAATTATAAGAAAATTTGGTAAAAAAATAATCCGCTATCTCCGATTTTCAGTTCAGTTTTTCCAAAATAAATCGTGTCAGGTTTTTAGTTTCCGTTGATGATGCCAGAGGATGAAATAGAATATACAAAAATCTGCGTAATTCTAAAAAAAAGAAGTATTTTAACCCTATTAGTTTGGGAATTGCGAGGTTTCAAAAACTTCATTTTTTGGCATTTTTGACCACAAACCGAACATATTCGTTTATTGAAAATACCTTGTTTCCTGCAACTACCACAATAAGATTCATATAAAAAAATAAAAGGAGAGTCAATTTAGTGTAACTTCAAAAAAAGTGTGCTAGCCCTAATAGATCACGAGGTATGACCTTGGAAAGTGCACTCTTCCTGCATAGAGGCACTTGAGCGTACCCTAAACTAGAACTGCGGCCATATTTCGACATTTTTGTCCCAAGTAAGTGTGTACAATTCATTATTAACGCATTTCACTCATCTGTGGAACACTTTTCCGTAAAATAATTAGGTAAAAAGGTACACAGTGATTTTTGAAACTTAGCGATTTTTCGCTGAAAATCGAAAAAAGTGGGGACTTTTCAGTGTACCATAACTAGGAACCTACTAAAGATAGCGGATTATATTTTGAAAAATTGGCTCATAATTTTGTTCTTTTCCTTTCTTCTGTTGGACATTTTGCTTTAGAATGCAATGGGAATCATTGGTCCAGGCAAACGTGTTTTTTGCATATGTTTTTAAAAAACCGGGTGCCCCCTCGAGTTCAAAGTAACATTTTTACTACGCCATATCGGACCTCTTCATAAAGGATTTTCTTTTTTAAAAAAACTGTAGACTCGATTTATTGTAGAATTTCACTCTTTTTTCGGACGCAATTTCTGGACTATCGGGAATTTTTCAAAACGGGTTTCTTATATTTCGGGAATTCAATAATTCCTGGAATGTTATTATTCGAGGATTTTCGAATTATGGAATTTAAAATTATCCGGAAGTTTATTTTTCCGCCACTTAAAAGTTTTTAAATGAAGAAATTAGGAAAAATGTTTTTTTTTTTAATTTACAGTGTCATCATTGTTGGATTTCTACATATTTTTAATATTATAAAATATCAGGGAATTTTCTCATTCGTTATGTTTATGTGTCAGAAATGTTATCATTATGGGTATTTAAGACTTAGAAAAATTCCTTGCTCGGGAATTTCGCAGATTTGGGAACTTTATTTTTCAGAATGTTTGAGTCATATCGTAATTATAAAACTGTGGAGAATTCAAAAATTATAATAAAAAAATGTTCAATGATATATCGGCAGAGCTCAATTTGTCTTAAAAGAAATCTTGAAATTTAAAATGCACTTAATTTGTACTAATAGTTAAATTTTTTTATCGAGAAAGAGCAGTATTTTTTAAGTATAAAATTTGTATTGGCATTAACTTTAGATATTGGCAGTTTAAAAAAGCAACGCGATACTTTTTTTATCTAATTTCGACAAGGAAAAAAATCGATTTCAGATGTAACCTCATTTCTCAATCTTACCACTAAATATGCTTTTAAACCTAAATAACTATTTAACCTCTCCATCAACATTATCCAAGTACACTTGTAAACATAACGATTAGTAATAGAAAAATTATTTTTTAATTCCAGGAAAGAACGAGTCATTTGTTTAATTAACAACTCTAATATTGAGACAGTGAATAAACTGAAAACAATAGAACTAGAAATCGGTAGAAGAAAATGATACTTATTTCTAGATAACCTTAATCAAAAATATGTGTTAAAGGAAGGACAAAAAAGATTTTTTAATTTATTTTTCAAGGATATCACAGGGAAATTTTTTTAAATTCTCTAAAAAATCAATGCTTAAAAAAATAGTATAAGAAAAAAATAACTTTTTTATATTTTTTTTCAGAATCTTCAGTGTTAGATAAATTGAGATTCTCATCACAATCTTCTTCTACTATGAGAATCGCTCATCGATAATAGCTTTTGTTTTAAAAATAATGCCAAGTGGCATTGAATGTATACCTATACACATAAAATCAAGTAGCCTAGGACGAATGACGATTATGCAAATCCACAGTTTTTAAACATTTGACACCAAGTTTGGCACACGTAACCCTTGAGCTCCCAAACCGGTCGTAAGAGTATGGTGGGGTAAAGTGAGGCGGGAAGAGGGAGGTAGCAACGCCGCAGTTTTTTACAATTCGACATTACATTTTTCACACTTATTCTTTGGGCACCCAGAGAGGCAGTCAGAATATTGTGGGATGATGGACAATTGGCACCGAATGTTGCACACATATTCTTTGGGCTTCCAGATAGGTCGTAAGAGTATAGGGAGGGATAGGAAGGGTGCAGATATGAGGGGCGCTCTGCTGCAGCTTGGATGCTGATTAATCAAAAGATCAATCGGCATCCAACTTTTCACGCATATTGTTTGATATTGTTTGCACGCCTAGGGCTCGCAACTGTTGGTTCTCGCGCTTCGTGCTGGATAAGATATATAAAGATGCCTTATCATCTTGCAACTCGAAATTAGGAACTAATTACAAAACAAAAAATTTATAAACATAAGATAACGCATGTAGCACCAATATCTAAACCAATAGGGCTTTTTAAATAGTAAGGCGGTTAATGGACGATATTTCGACCAAACTTGCACTTAATGCTACATGGAAAGAAATTTTGGTAAGCCGCTTTCTCGAGAAGTCGCGCTGTTGCGCTGAATGCGGACACGTTGCATGCCCTCTCTGAGAGACCACAGTTTTATCTTTTTGGGAAAGCTGCTTCCCCAACGTGGTGCGGCCGCTCACCTTCGCAATTTTCGTTCATGATTTTATTGTTTTTTACTAACAATGGACATCTTTTTTTTTTAAAGTACGGGTTCGACGATATCCGAGACACCTTAATAAGTTGTTCTCTTTCTTTTTTTATTTCATGCGGGACGGCTACGTTTTTTTTTTGTGCGACAGCGCTAATTCTACTCGGAACAAGGAGTGCACCGTGCACCCAAACGAAGCTTCCCGCTGCACTCGGTTTGTGGTGGCTCTGCGTGTTCGTTCGTAGTAAAGCGCCTTTCCGAAAGTTCTTTCCGTTTAGAGCATTAAGATTTGGCAAAGTTGTAGTATATACTGCCAGGTTACTTTTTAGAAGTATAAAGAAGATTGCAACGCCGAAAGAGCAGCGATATAGCGGATTGCCTACCGACCAGGGGCACAACTCAAAAAGTTAACAAATCGTCCGTTTTGGTGAATTCTATGGGTTGGGATCGATCCCCTACTTGACATTTAGTACATAACTTAAGGCATGAGTCGGCCATGCCGATGGTTTGTTGAAGCTAGTTGCCTAAATTTCAGGGGCGCAAACAGCAAATAGTGGAATCACAGTGTTTCTGTTAAAATATCTTGCACAAATGGTATACCTGCGGCATATTTTGATAAACCTTTACTGCACTTCACCTCTATCTTATAAACACTGTCATATTTTACCTCCAAGATTGTTGCTCTTTTGCGAAAAAAATGTATCCGTAAAAAAGTCACAAACTTATAGCTAGGTCTCGGAGACGGATTAAAAAAATTTCACATTAAATTCTTATTTCTATGAAAAATGTATGGATCAATTTGGAGCTGAGGACTTAAACCCTTAAACAGCTGATTGTACAGTCTCTAAACATACACCAAGAATGCGTAAATACGCGCAGTAATCAAGGAAAAGCAATATAGGTATTATAAAACTTCTATCCACTCATCCGTCGAACTCGAATCACACGCGCGCGGGCACATACGCAAGGCCCATATGGGCGAGTGTGTGCGCCGGCCACGTGAAGGCGAATCGACTTCCTAGTGCTCAGATGTATCGGGCAAGCTCTTGGGTGGTCTGCGAAACTTGTATCAATTACTCACAATATTTTTGTAATTATTTACGGGAAGAAATTACGAACGGTTTCAGACTTGTCTTGACAAATTCGTGAATTTTTTACGTATACATTTTTTCGGGGTTGGTGAACAACCATTTATAAAAGGTCTATTCACTAACTGTCAGTCGGAAAGTCAAAGATAACTCAATTTTAAGTAAAGATTCCTTCATTTATGAAACTAAAGAGAAAATAGTGTCACTGAACACTGCTTTGGAACTAGAATATGACACCATGAAAAATCTTTTTGGCTTGCACAAGTTCAAAATTCATAACATGTAACTTTTGCTTTCGAGCAATTGCAGTTACTCGAGCACTTTTTCTTGTAATTGCATGGAATGGCGGTAGTTTCGCAGAATTCTTGCACTGATTGCTCGAGGAACGTGGTTAGACTTTCATACTGCTTCGAACTAAAATGTATAACATAAAAGATCGGCAAGAAGTCAGCTTGGCACACCTTGCAAATTCATACTGAAGTCATTCCCTCCCTAAATAACCTAATGAAGTTTGAACATGAGACAACCAAACCGGATATAGAATCGCTTTTCATTGTCTTGTATGACCGCAAGTATCTACAATTATAATATATTTTGAATAAGAGAATAATAAAGAAATGCAATAATTCATATAATATATTTCAGTTTTTAGCAGTATGAAAGTCTCACCAAGTACCGCTGAGCACTTTTCACAAAAAAGAAAGCCCCTGGAGGGCATTCCGCCAAAGGGAGACTGGCCAGAACTTCATATAAGACGAGCAGTCTAGGAAGCATTGAAGGCCAGCCGGATACTCCATGCAGTGATAGAGTTGCCCAATTCTTCTAAATCTAGTTGAAAATTATGTCCAAAAGGATGGACTATTTACTATAGACCCGCGCGACAGAAGTTTGCTTGGCTCAAGCATGGCAAGACAATTGGAAATATCTGGCTGAAGCATGGGTCTACAAGAACTTTTTCACGTCCATCAAGCTAGCACCCCCACCATCGAAAATCAATATTTTGATTATACACAAATTATGTGCTAATTATGTGCTAATTTTGTGCCCAAACAATAATTTTTGTGCTCCTTTATTTTCTTCAAAAAATT
>JAAAKG020094464.1:0-16168 GCA_010014905.2 Druon quercuslanigerum
GTGAACGTGTTATTTAAATAAATAACGCGAGAATTCCAGATCAATCTAAAAATTTTTATAACCCCTTCCTCACACTATTCCCCTGCCTACCGAGTGAGTCACGCCTACCCCGAAAGGGAAACGGCTTAATGGTGTAATAATAATAATAATAATTATAGATTAGTTCATTTTCATTATAGGTAAATAGTTTTCTATGACTGAAAAAGAAAAGTTTTTAATTAAAAATTTAATACGAAAAGTTCCTCTATTAAATTTCATTTTCAAACAGAACAAAAAAATTAACCTAATATTAATTTTGTAACAAAAGAAATAAATTTGAAATTAAAGTAATGATCCCTGAACAAAAAATTAGTTTTAAGAAAGGAATTCTATTTTATACCAATTAGTAGGAATATGAAGAAAACAAGCGAGTTTGCAACAAATAAAGAGAAATATACAAAAATTGGGAATACATTTAAGAAGTTAAATGCTTAACTACTTAATTTTATGTATACACAAACAAAGTTTACACAAAATAGTTAAAGTTTCAACCCAAAAATTTAAGATTTGATCGAAAAGATGAATGTCAAGTCAAAAGTGGAATACCTATATTTCCATTGAATGATTTGACCTTTTAACAAAATAAAACCAAATTTTCAAATAAATGTTGAGATTGAAATTTTTTTTTACAATTTTTTAAGTTTATATTTTTAATTTCTGGCTCATTTGACAATATTTTTTATGAATATTTATTTTAATAATATATTACACCTACCATCAAAATGCATCAATCCCGTAAATGCGATGAGAAAATCCACAGCACTGATTTTCATTTTTTCTGATAGAAATGAAGGATTGAAGTGAATTTAGAAATTGCTTTCGGAAAGCAGGAAATGAAACTTTATTTGTTCTTGAATTTATGAGGGCAGAAGAACATTCAAATATGTCGAAAAACAGAAAAAAGTCTAAATTTTAATCATTTGCACACTCATGTATAAAAATGCAAACAACAATAACAAAAACAAACATGCCCTGAAAAGCAGGCGCTTTTTATACTTGCTTATATATTTTTCTTTATATTTTTCTTTTGATTTAAAAATTCATCTGCTATAGTAGAGTTTTCATTTTTCTTTTGAAAAATGACACTGTTTGGTGGAAAATTAAATAATCTTCTTAAAAAGTCATACTTTTTTGGTTGAAAATTCGACTGTTTTTTGCAAATTTAACTATTTCATAGAAAAATTTTGGACTGAAAAAATCAAATTTTATTCTTAAAATCTTATTTTTTATTGCAAAATTCAGATTTTGATCTTGAAACGTCAACTGGAATCTTTTCTAAACTTATTTTTTTGCGTACACACTTATTTATTGCTTAAAAATTCCTATTTTTATGGTAAAAAGTAAACTGAAATCTGTTTGCATAAAAAATTCAACTTTTTTTAAAGTGCCACTTTTTGTTTAAAAATTCTTCTTTGCTAAATTGTGAAAGCATTTTTTGTTTAAAATTGATTTTTTAACGTAAAATGTAACATTTCCATTTTTGAAGGTAAATATTTTTTAGTTAAAACATTTCCTATTTTTGTTAAAAATTAATTTTCTTGGACTAAAATTTCATTTTTGTTGTTGAAAAATGTACCAGATTCATAGAAAATAAATTTTTTGCTGAAAAGTTATATTTTTTCTTTGAAAATTCAATTTTTGTAGAAAGAATCCATTTTTGTCTTCAAGGTTAAAAAATTTAGATTAACTTTTATTTATTTCTTGAGTGAAAATCTTTATTTGATGAAAATTCATCTACTTGGTTTTAAAATTCTCTTTTTTGTATAAATTTCATCTTTCGCAATGGAAATGTTATATATATATATATAACTATTTTTTTTGAATTAAAAAATTAACGTTATTATTGAAATTTTTTATTGATCATTAGTCTTAAAAATATTTAAAAAAAGATTTCAATAGATTCATTGTGATTGTAAAAAATTTGCACGTTTTATTAAAAATAGTAGGAAAAAGTTGATTTATTTTAAACGATATTCGAAAGTTTTGAAAGAATTTAAAAAATAACTCAAGTTGAAAATATTCCAAATAATTAAAAGTAAAATTGTATAGGAAAATGTCATTAAGATTCCTATGAAAGTTAGAAATTTTTTTTTACATTAGAAAATTAATTTTAAGAAAATATATGAAAAGATTTTAAAAGATTTCAAAAATCCTAATCAAAAATGATACATTTTTAAGTTATTTTTTTTATGTTGCAGGATTGATTAAGTGTTTTATAAAAAAATTCAAATAAATTCAAAAGATATTTAGAAATTTAATAAAATAAAAACTAATTTAAAATTTGAAAATATTCCAACCAAATTTGAAGGAAAATATATATGTTTCAATATTTTAAAACAAAATTTTGAAGCTATTCAATGATTTTTTAGGATTAGGGATAAAAAAGTTCTTAAGATTTCTGGGAAATTCTTCAATGATTTACGATGCAATACAATTTATTGTAATAATTATATTTTCAGAATTTATGATTTTATTTAATTTATTTTAAAGACTTAAAAAGATTTCCAAAAAAGTCAGAAAATAATTTGAAAGATTTTGACGCATTATTTTAATTTTGCAGGATTTATTAAAAGATTGAGGGAAAACTCTAAATGTGTAAAAAGTTTTTTAGAAATTTCAACAGAATTTCAAAAATAATAAAAAATTTAAAAATATTCCATGCAATTTTAAACAAAATTTAGGTTTTTGAAGATTTTGAAATCAAATTTCAACTTCAAATAGGATAGTTAAATCAAAATTCAAACAAAGAGTAATTTTTCCCGAAAAAATGAATTTTTAACCCAATTAATTTTTAATAAAAAAGACAAATTTTCAAGAAAATACATGACTTACTGTGAATATTTCTAAAAATAATATCTGTTTGAAAATATTTGGTAAAATATAACAATTTATATTTTTATAAACAAATTAGATGAATAAATATAAAGTTCTGGAAAATCAAGTACAACAAATTCGTTCCTTTCATACAAACAGCTTGAGATTAAGTTGGCCTAATTGTACAATATTTTGAAATTCAATGTCAGAAGGTTAATGAATTGTAAACTCTAAACGTTAAAAAAGTGAATAACATGCAAGATAGGAACAATAATCAATTTTAAATTGGTACCAAATAAGTTTTATAAATGTCTCCAGTCGAATTATTGCAGATTGATAGATAAAAAATTGCAGTCAAATTTCACTTTTAAAACGTTAAAATGGTTGAATATGTGAAGTTTTCAATTTCCACTTTAAAGGTCTTCAAAACAATAAATTTAAATTCTCAGCCTTGCAAAGTAGCATAATATATAGACACTCTCAGAATGAGCGGGAGATTCCCATTTCATCGCCGTCTACCTGGTCGAGTTACCCTCTCCACTCGGCTTCCCCTTACGTCACTCAGTGAGTCAGAGCGCTCTGCCAAGGCTTGCCAGCGGGGGGTTCATTTGTCCTAATGAGGAATAAAATACCAAACTTAAAGTTTTTTTAAATTTTGAACTCAGCAAATTAAAAATATTATATTTAGAATTTTACTATTGTAGTAATTTTGTAATCATTTTGGCAGTCATTTTTTCATTACTCATATTGTAACCTCTTGATTTGAAATAACTAATAATTATTTCAGTAGATATTCTTCTATATTTATGTATTTTCAGTATCTTTTGTGAGTACAAACTGAATTTTCATTGCGAAAAATAATATTAAAACTAAACGCGAAATTATGCGCATATAACTATTTGTAATAAAAGTTGGCAAAAGAGGCAATAGCCGAAGAGTTTGAAACTTGCAACATGAGCCGGCGACTCGAAATGATATGGTCCAATATGGTTATTTTCAGTTTGTATAATTTAAAAAAAAATTTTTTAATATATTTATTTTTCCAGTAAAAAAAGTAACCAATATTTAAGATAGATGTTTTAGAACTAATTATCCTCTATTGTTGATTCTGCAATTTTTGAAAGATTTTCAAAATAACTTGTATAGGCATTGCAAACCTATACTCGAAAAAAATTCTTTTAAAATTCTATTTACTCTATTAATGTTTTTTTCATTTCCTCAGCATAAATTTTATTGTTTTTTATGAATAAATAGCGTGACAATTTTCACCACTAATTATACAACTTGTAGGGAAGAAATTCGAAACGAATAAAAATTTTATTTGGCATCATTAAACCCTAAATGCAAAATGTCTATAAAATTACTACAATAATATTATTTTACGAAAAACTGTCCTTTAAAGCAATATTACATTGTAATGAATAAAAAATGCCCATTAAATAATAAATAAAGAAAACGAAGTCAATGAATAAATAATTATATATAATAATTACTGGAAAACTGTGAGTTATAAATCATAATATAATATTACAATTTTAAAATTGAAATATTTTAAACCTATGAAATTAAGAATTCTAAGGTTTGATAAAAAAGCACTGCGAATTTGATCTTGAATTTAATATAGTAAAAGTTTGAGCAATCTTAAATGATTCACTTATCATTTTTAATAAAAAATAATTCAATTTTGTTCGTTTTCAATTTAATTATTTGAAATCAAAGCTCGTTAACTCAATTTTAAAACACTAGTTTCCAATGCTTCTATGAAAAAAATATCTCTCAGTTTGAAATCAAACTATTCATTTTCCTAGGATACTACCAATTTCAAAGTAAGAAATTTTTAGCAGCATCAATTTCAAATTATTGAACGTTTAAATTGCATTATAAAATTTGGTACTTATTGGATCGTTTAATGCTGATCGTCTAAAGTTATTTTTTTAGCAAAGCTTTAAAATATTAAATTGAAAACTGCAGAGATGAGCTGTTTTCGTAATTTTTAATTGACCACTTAAAAAGAGCTGTTAAACGATTTAAGCTTTCTGTCTACACTGCTTCAAAAGAATCGTAGGATATGTTTAATATTTATTGTATATATTTTAACGCTTATTATATTCTAAGTTAATTACTATACAAAAAACAAAAATTATGGTTCAAATAGTAAAGAAATCTAGAACTTTTAGGAAATTTAAAGTTTTTCGAAATTAAGATTATATAGACATCATAGAGATCATCATCGCATACAAAAGATTGTTTTAAATAAAAATTAGTCAATGCAGTCATGGAGGCCGTGACATGTCACACCAAATGAGGTCTTATAGGACAAATTCTTTGGTTAGGTTTTACCCAGAAATTCCTACCCATGAAACAAGTGTTCCTGAGGCATCACTTTGTAAAAAAAATACCATCCAGGAAAATGTCTTTCTACATAAGAAAGTGCAACCCTATATTTTAAAGGCAAACCGGGACATATTTTTCCAATCCCCTATCTATACATTCAGAATCTCGGGCGCTGGAAATATTGGATAAGTCTTCCCGGGAAATCACTTTCCATCTTTGAAAAATATGAGCTACTTCAAGGCACAAGTGGACGGGTCTCCGTGTAACAAGTCTTCCCAAGATAAGTCGTTCCGGAAAAATCAATTTCCACATTAAACAAAAATTATTTGCTGCATGGAAACATTGGATTTGTCTTCTTAGGACAACTTTCTCAGGAAATCACTTTGGGCATCCAAAAATACATGAGATGCTTTGAGACACCCTAACGTAGGTCTTCCTAGTAACTTTCCGTTTCCAAAAGAACACGAGATGTTTCAAGGGACCATTGGACAAGTCTTCCCAGCGCTTGCCTTCCTGGCACAAGGTTTTTTAGAAAATCACTTCCTACCTTACAAAAATATGAATTCTTGCAAGGAAATATTGCCTACAACTTTTCTGAACTCGATATTATTTTTTTCTGTTCTATCATATCCAATCCGTCCCTATTTAATTCTATCCAGTCATCTGATCCTATCAAGTTTTATGTAATCGCAATAGATTTCACTTGATCCCCACTTGAAACTATAAGTTTTTTGCCTGGTGCCACAAAAACCTAAAAACTGAAACAGTCGCGTAAATTAAACGTTGTTACTCAGTTTCTCCCATGTTAATTTGAATAGAAAACTTTACGATTTGACTAAAATTTTGAGGACATTCTATTTTTTGGTTCTGGGACCAGAATCGCGAACCCTAACCAACCAATTGTCTTCTTTAAGAAAATACAAAGCACTGTTTTTTTCCAGAATCAAGTTCACACAGTTCTAACCGTGGGACTGCTGTTCCAAATTCCGAGCCTCCTCTTCATGAAAGTCACAGGTCTTCTCTTGCCAGTGATTCTTCTTTTTACATACTTGAATATAAACCTGAAGAACTGAGATTTATTCGGCTCATTTTACACCAGTTCATTTCGGCATTCAAAATTAAAAGGTACACTTTTCCTTGCGATAAACCAATTCATGTGAAAGGAGAAAATAATGTGCTTCTGCCTATGCCACCCAAAGAACAAACTGTATTATCAACATCGATTAGAGATGTGTTGGCGATAGTGGTGGCTAGTGAAAACTAAGGGAAATGTATACAACAATAACTGGCTTTTGAAAACTGGAAAAAAATAAGCATGTTAAGTGGTGCGGTTGAAGAAATTACCCCAGAAGAAATAGTGGAAACTCCATGAGGCTAGCATTTGTCAATCACAGAGTCCTTTAGAATAGCAAGAGTTAACAACTATCCTCCACATCTGATTAAATTTCCTATCCTAAAAAGATCCTAAAGGTAGATGTTGCAATTTTTTGATTTTCCAATTTTGTTTTCAATGCTAATAGGGTTAGCTACACTTCAGTCTGTATCATATTTTTAATAAAAATTGTAGTCCCTAGAATGCTAAAAGCAATAAACGCCGGTGTCTAATCCACTTGGTATCCGTTGTAATTCGCTTATAATCTAAGGTAGTCCCAGTATCCAAGTAATCTACTTTTAATCATTGGTGATCTAATTATTATTATTATTATTATTATTATTATTATTATTATTATTATTATTATTATTATTATTATTATTATAAGAAACCCGTTTGTAAACCTTAAGGATAAATGTCTTTTTAAGTTGACCCACGAGTTTTTGACTTTGACTCATTTTTGAACTTTTTAACAAAATTATTAACTTCTGCAAAATATATTTAAGATGACAGAAGAAAGCATACGTAGCACACAAAAACGTGTTTTGTTTGAAACACGCTCTTATTGATTAAGGAAGGTAACATTATTTCTAAAGTAAAATTTTTGCAGTTAGTACCCAATGCACCAACTTCAGAGAGTTGAATACTTAATTCAAAAGTGGACATTTTTTTATTCATACTGAATTGGTATGACTTTGGAAAGTTTTTAAATTGATATAGAATAATAATAAAGTAACAAAACTGCGCGTTTACAAAAAATTTGTAAGTTCAGTCTAAACATCTGGATGTTCATACTGAAAATAATAAAATTTTAAAATTTTTGGCAAGTCTCATTCGCGACATGGCAAGTCACATAAGGGATCGTTCACAATCTACTTGACGCGTTTATCTTTTGTTTATATTGTTGTATCCTTTTTCATTACACGGAAATAATATTTTCATCTTTATTTAAACAAAAGAAAAACGCGTCACGTAGTTTGTGAATGATCCCTAATAGCAGCTCTTATTTCGAGAAACTTAAAGTTCACAAAAAGTTTCATAAAATGCGGCAAGTCATATTGCGGCAACTCTCATTCGTGACAATTTTAATTCAACAAAAGATAAGTAAAAGTGCGCAAACAAACGCCTAAGACTAATCACGAGAACAATTTAGTTCACACTAAATGTGTGAACTGGCAAAAAATTTTCAATAAGTGAAAAACAATTATATTCGCTGCCAATTCCAAAGCAAATTAAAGACCAAATTTCTTATTTCTTATCTAATGAAAAATGTGTTAAATAAAGAAGATCCACTTTGACCTAATAAAAATATTAATCAATGTGTGAAAAGTTTAAGAATTCCCTCTTCCAATTCCGAAAAAAATTCAATACCAAAATGTAGCTATTTCAATAATAATTTAAAATAATTTTACAGATTTCGCTTCAGGAAAAAAATTATTATCACAAAATTTGCCATTTAACAACATACAGTAATAATTATCATTATTTTTATCAATGCTTTTAAATTTAATCACTCTGTCAGGCCTTTTTTATCATACAATGTTCTTTTCCTTGGCAAAATATAATTCTTAAGATAAGAATAAATGATTTAGCCAAAAAGAAAAATATCATAAGAAAAAGAAGATTATACAGTGAATTCTTTGATTTAGGAAAAATGATAATTATGTTGTTGATTGGCAATCCATTATGATAGGATACTATTCTTCAGATTAAAAGAAATCACTGCGAAAAAGAAAAACTACCTCAGTTCAAAACTGTGGTATAAGTGTATTTCTTTATATTAACTATTATCGGAAGACAATCTATCGCGACAATAACAATTATGTAAAAGTTTAGATAACTTTGAATTCGCCTACGTTGAAGTTATTTTATTGAATTAGTTATTTATTTTTCGAGCCAACTAATCTTTCCGATCTCTTGTGTTCAACTCATCACCATATCTAGTAGATTTTTCTTAATAGAACCGAAATTTTAAAACAAAATACAGAATATATCGTACTCTTTAAATGTGGACCAAGAATTCGAATAAATATTACGTAATTTCTGAGTAATCATAAAAAATATTTATTTGTATAATAGAAATTTTAACGAAGATAAAATACAAGATTAATCGCAAGTGTTAATTTTGTTATCATGTGATTATTCTTTGAATAATTAAATATTTAAGTTTCATATTCATATTCATATTAAAAGAGATACAAATAGCTGAAGCGGATGGTGTACGCAAAAAATTCAAAACTGTCATTCCCTCCATCTCGGCAAGTATTTTGTCCTAATGACAAAATTTTTTTTACATTAATTTCCACCTCCCTCCCCCTACTGCTTTATAAGTCGCACTCACGTTAGAGAAGACACAGTAACTTTCAGTTGATCCTGAAAGTCCTAAATGTATTTTTTTTGTTGACCAAAAAGTTAAAAAAAAATCTTTCCTGTTTGTTGGCCCTGGAAGCCTAAGAACTATTTATTGTACAAAAAGCTTAAAAATAATTTGTTGGCTAAGAAAGCCGGATATGTCGTTTTCAGTTAAACTTACGGAAGGTAAAGTTACTAGAAAGCAAATATTCTTATTTTTACCCAGAAATAAAATTTTTTCGCAGAAAGCAATTAAGAGCTTTTCCCAGAAAGCAGTTTTGCATTTTTCCCAGAAAGCTGTTTAGTATTTTTGAACAGGAAGTAATATAATGTTTAGCCAAGAAAGCTATTTGTTTTTTTCAGAAAGCAATTTAGCAGTTTTGTCAAAGAAGATTTATTGCCCCTCCGGAAAGCAGTTATGTATAATGTCCAGAAATTAGTTTAGTATTTTTGCTATGAAAACAATTTAATGTTCAGCCAAGAAAGCAAGTTGGTTTCTTTCTCAGAATGCCATTTTGCACTTTTGCCCAAAAAGCAGTTTAATATTTTGTCCAGAAAGCAAGTTATACATGTTGCCTTAAAAGCAGTTTTTTTTAACACAATGCAAAATTATTTTATTTCTTTAATTTTATGTTAATTAAATTTAGGTGACGTTTTGGGAATTGGATTTCCAAAGATACAGATTGTACCACTATCACTAATTGCTTTAAATTAATCAGTATAATTCTGACATTGAGCAGAGACTTTTTTCACGTGGAATGGGAATTTCGAAAAAAAACATTTTAATTTTTATTTGAAATAAGGTAATTTAAAAAATTCCTGATTTTAAATTAGAATTTGTCACAATTTAAAACTTCCATCTTCAAATTTTTAGATTCCTTAATGTTTTAGAAAACAGAAATTAACATATTTCTGAATTACAATAGAACAATTTCAAAATAAATATTTTTCTTACTTCCTATAGAGAATTTTAAAAACGAGTTTCATTGTAACATTGTACTGGGAATGCTCTAAAAGAATTGTGATTCTTGAGTTTAGCAAGAGAGAAAATAAATAAGATATAAAAATATTCACTTGAAATATTATCGTTTTGACTCTAGAAGAGTAAATTTCGTATATAATTATAATTTTATCATAAAACATATAATTTATTTTAAAAAATAATTTAATTCTGATTTGAAAAAGAACATTTACAAAAAACTCATTATCCCAAATCTACATTTGTCGAAATTGGATAAAAAGTTGCGTATAAGAATTTTTTTGAAATTAAAACCTAATCAATGCAATTTTATAAAAAGAGATTTAAGATATTTGAGAATTATAGCAGAAAATGTTGAATGTGTAGATTGTGCAGTCAGTTTTAATGAATTATTAAAGTACGTTTTTTTCTTGAAATTAACTCTAATGAAATGTAAATACCTGATAAGAATAACCTTTACGTCTATAATTCAAGCAATAACGTTTGTATGATTAGATAATCTAATTAAGCACTAGAAGATTTATAAGTCGAGTTTTTAATCAAATTATTCGTTAATACATTAATCAGTTTTTTTAGTTCTAAAATATGTGGATTATCTCTATTCTTCTCTTATCCTTGGCAATTATCCTCAATTCTATTGGTGAATATAATATCCAAACATATCTTTCGTTTTAGGTAAACTTGTAAGCTTTCTGCAAATTACATTTTTCCTGAAAATCCGATTATCTGAAGCATTTGCAGAGTGTTTCAGGAATGACAATTCTTCGAGACAATTCTTCTATAACAGAATTTAAAAGATTTCCCAAAATTTCGATGCAAGAATAAATTCTCTTTTCCAAGTCAAATAGTGATGTTTTACGGAAATTCCCGAGCCTAAAATCTAAATTATATTTGTTTACGAAAATTCTTTGTTTCATTGTAAAAACTATATCTCTTTACAACAAGTCGCTGACACAAAGTCTAAAGTTTATTCTCAAAAAATCATTGTTGTTAGGAAACCAACCCTTTCGTAGAATTAGCAATTCTGAAGGGCTTTCGCCTTTATTTTTTTTAATCTAATATTAAAAGATAAAAGCTATTAGGATTGTAAGGAAACAAAAAAAACTAATTTCTTGATAACAGAATACGCCTAAATATTTAGAAACTGATTATATTTCACAAAGATTTCAGGCAGCAATTTTGTGTTTTTTCCTAAACTTTGAAGGTCTATCACCAAGAAGTGCTTCGGGATGAATTTCATTTCCTCTCGAAGTTTAGGATGATTCCGTTGAAAAGTATGAAGGTCAAATAATTTTGAAACTTGTCTACCTTAAAAAAATAAATCTCTGTTTTGTGTTGCAGAATTGAGTTCGCAGACTTCAAACTCTGGGAATGATATTCCCCGTTCCGCCATTCCTTATTCTACTGAAATACATCATGATCGGGGTTCTTCAAGCAGGTCTTCTCATCGTGCCAATCATTCTTCTTTGTACATAATTGGACATACACTTGAAGAACTGAGATTTGTTCGGCTTATTCCTCATACGAATGCTCGCCGGCAATTTGAAATTCGAAAATACACTTTTCCTAACGATAAACTACTTCACTTGAGAGCAAAACGGGATGTTATTTTGTCTATGCCAACAGTAGAACAAACGGTATTATCAACGTCCAACGGAGAAGTCTTTGCAATAGTGGTGGCTGGTAGAAAACTTCGTGGAATATTTAGAACAAGAAATTGTATTCGAAGACGTGTAAAAGTCAACATGTACAGTGGTGCAGTTAAAGAAATGACTAAAGAAGAAATCCGAGAAACTCCATTAGGCTCCTGTTCACCAATCTCAAAGAATTTTAGAACCCTTAATATGAAGACAGGTAAGCTTTATATTTTTAGCAATTGTAGTATTGTTATTGTAAGGGAGGAACGCAAAAATAATCTCAAAGTGTTTTAGATTACTTCATATGACAACAGGGAACATCCATACTTTCAGTAATTGTAGTAATTTTGGTATTATAATAATGTAGTTTTCATAATGACGGTTTTTTTACTAATAGGAAAAATGCTTCATTTTAGATATACAGAATTAGGATTCCTAAGTTCATTGATAATTGATCATTATTTAAATTTAGGTATACAAATATGCTCCTTTTTAGTATTTAAAAAAAAATCTCCATACCTCGCGGGACATTTTACTTATACATATCGATCTTATTTTGCAAACAGAATGTGTACTGCTTCCTCAAACGAGAAGCAGAATAATTAATTAAACAGTTCGACAAAGAAGACGTCATAAAAACGACGACAGCGTTCTTAAAGTAATTTTTTCCCAACAATGAAAAAATGGCCTGCCCAGAGAACTTAAGAGATTATAATTTAGATCAAAAGTAATGTAATGCCTAATGGGAAGCGAAAGGAAAGGAAAGGGGAAAAGAAAAAAGAGAGGGAACTAGAGCTGAGCTGGTCAAAGTTGTACAACAACTAATCCTTTAGGATAATTATCAATAAGTTTTCAAAGTAGACTTAAAATTATTGCAAATGAAGGAAAAATATAAAATAAGTCATTGTTCCAGTCATAAAACAAATGCTTCATCTGCTATATAGAATACGGGTCTCTCAACCAAAAATAAACCCCTGACATTTCACAATAACCCGAGTTGCAAATAAATCGATTTACGGATCACCAAATTTCACAAAAATTGATCGAAATGCAGAGCATGATAGGGGCTCTTCGGTTTATGGTTTCAAATGCCTAGACAAAAAATCAGCTTCAATATTTTCATTGGATCTAATATAAGAAGTGAAGATCCAAGGAGCGCTTTTCTCACATCATTCCCATATCACCTTAACTAAAAGGCGAAGTTTTTGAAATTGAATACCATCCATTTCATGGTTGCCAAAAAATAAATTCCGAAAAAGGGTGACAACATCTCAAGATTATTTATATGAAACAACTTCTCTTGTGCACTCCAATGGCAGTGCATCATCTGACTTTTAAAAAAGTGCCCCAACCCAAGCTTAAAGCGTCAGAAAAAATCCAAAAACTTGCTTTAAGAATGAAATTTATTTTATTAAATAACTAATCTGATCCTAATTTGTCTGAAAAGAACATACAGACTTTAAAATTACCATAATTGACTTCCAGAGCTAAAAACTTAACTCTTTAACTTTCCTTCATATGAATTCAACCGTACATTAGGGCAGAAAAGCATGAACCTAAAGTACATATGAATGGCATGAACTATTTAATAGTGAACTTCTTCAGCTAAGAAAATTTCACAATCTGTTTTCTTACTTTATTTGTTTTATCTTGTGACAATTTGATCGTCATATTTTGCGAATTATAATTTAATTCCGAATATTTACATGTAAAAGATTGAACCATGTGAAGTTTCTAATGATTTCAAACATAACCATGATTCAAGCAATTCATCAGTCATCTAGACATTATTCTGAAATTCAACATGCGAGTTTCTCTCGGAGGCTGATTATTACCGTTTTAATTAGCTTAGTAAACATATAAGGGGCTGTAGGAAAAACATAATCTTCTAATTAAAAATGTTTCAACTGAATAAATATATTTAGTTAACACAAGTACAAAATTAAGCGGTTCGAGTGATCTGACCTTGAAATAATAAAAATTCTAGACAAAAATTGCTGAAAATTAGGTTTACACTTCTCTATCGCACCTCTCCATAATAACACATTATTTTCGATCCTAAAACTTTAGAAATTCCTGTTCTAAACAAAATTTTCAGTTGGTGGTAATTGTAGATTGAATTTTTTTAAACGTCCCTTCTTTTCAGGCATTGGCTACATCATTAGCCACAAGTTCGTCAAAGTCTGTTGCAACACTTAGCAGCTTTCATCTGACATGATAAATCCTTAGGAAAGAAACTCATCACAAGAAAATCATCTCGGACATAAACTGCGATGTTCATCAAAATTGAACTTCGGTGAATCAAAGTTTCATCATCTTAAAGGTCAGCTAAAATTCTCATTACACCATTGAGAGATTCGAAAAATATCTTCTTCTCTGGTGACGAAGATTTGAAAACAAGTCTTTCTAGTCGCTGCAGGGGCTGCAGAAATCTTCTTCCCCTCAATCGGAAGCTCTTAAAATAAAATACCACTCAAAATCTCCGTTAAGTAATCCTGTATCGGAGGAGATAAGATCAATCAGGGAGCAGTCATTTACCAAATAGTTGTAGATCCTTTTAATCGAAAAGTCATGAGCGACTTTCTCAGTGTCGCATGTTTAAGTGTCATCTTCCTATGTATGCTTAACTCCAGGAGGAGATACAATTTCATATGACTTTTCCAGTCTTCCCCGGAAATCACTTCTGACTTCCTGAGAAACATAAGATGCCTTGAGGCACTATCTGACAGATCTTCCTAAGACATATCTTCTCGGGATAAGTCTTCTCAAGAATTAGTTGTCTACCTTAAAAAATAAGAGTTGCTGCGAGGCAACATTTGACGTATCTTTCCGGGACAATACTTCCCAAGAAATCAATTCTATCTTCCAAAAAGACATGGCATGCTTCGATGCACTAATGCATCCGGGACAAGTCTTCTCAGGAAATCCGTTTCTACTTCCAGAAAGACGTGCGAGGTTTCGAAGCTCAATTGATAAGGTCTTCTTTATAAAAGTCTTCCCAGAAAATCACTTGTTACTTCGAAAAAAACATGAGATGCTTTGAGGTAATATCGGACTTGTTTTCCCGGGACAAGTCATTTCAGGAAATCATTTCGCACCTTAACAAAATGGTTCTTAAAGTAAGACAAGATTGGACAAGTCTTCCCAGAAAATAACTTCCTACTTTTAAAAAAACACGAGATGCTTCAGGGCACCATTGGACAGGTATTCCAGGGTCAAGTATTATTAGAAAATCACTTCTAAAAAGATATAAGATGCTTTGATGTAACATTGAACCAGTCTTTCTGTAAGGCACTATTGAACAGTTTTTTCCGGATCAAGGCTTCCCAGGAAAGTAATTCTTACTTTAAAAAAAGCATAAGATTCTTTGAGGCACTATTAGTCTGTATAAAAATAGGAGTGGCTGCTAGGATAGCAGTATAGGTCTTCACGGGGCAAGTCTTCCCAAAAAATCATTTCCTACTATAGAAAAAATTATGAGCTTCTTTAAGACCCCATTGGGTAGGCCTTTCTTGGACAAATCGTCTCGGAAAATTAATCTCCACTTCTAAAAAGGCATGAAATGGTTTAAGGCGGGATATAAGTTTAAGGACCTGTTATTAAGGAAATCGCAATGTTTAATGACCTGGCAAAATTTTTAAAAATGTAGCTTAGATTAATGTCCAGGTCTGATAGGTTTTTGAGCTAGATTGGCTATTTTGTTCCTGCCTTAAAAATGCGTCGATCGACGAATCGTTGAACCCTTTATAACCAACTAGTACTATTTTACAAAGTGAAAAAAGGTATGTATTCTGTTTATATGAAAAAAACTTTCTCTTGACATATTAGAAGAAATACAGTACTGTATACGATATATTTGTTCGTGTCTTAAAGCCGTAAAAAAAAGGATCAATTTTGTTGCAGAGAATTTTGCTCCAATGATCATTTGACATTCGAGATCATAATGATCTGTCCATTCAGATCAATTTGGTCTTATTTTTTGTTTCATTTGTCAGAATAAACAAAATGACGAAGGCTAATAAAAACAAACTACTGACAAACGAATGACTAATTCTAAGGCCGGTGTCATAAGGATATAACCAAAAAATTGTATCTAACCGCACGCAAGAGACAACTACACTTAACGGAAGATATTTTATATATCAGATTTCTTTATTTTTTTAACTTTTCAAGTACACTGCACGATCAGAAACCATAAAACGCTTGCACTCTAAGAACGTCGTCCATCTTGGTTTCACTCCATACATGACCCCGAATCAGATCATTATGATCTCAAAAGTGGGTCCCTCACTTCAGCTTGTGGAAAACATCATATTGCCGTATTTTTGCAGCGTTTCTGATATTGTTACGGCCATTTTCAGTGCTTTCGAGTTTCTCGTTTACATTTTTTTCTTCTAATAGAATAAACACAAGTCCAAATCAATCAGATGGGCCATTACAGTATAATCACTTTATAGTATATATATAAATATATATAGAGTATATCTATTTTTATAACGTAAATAAGCATGAACGTATAAGCTACCCTCATGTCAGCCTCTTGTAGATCTACATGATGCACGGTTATACTTGTTATAAACAAGTTTAAACTTGAATGCATGCTAGGCGCGGAGCGCAGGACAAAGCTGCGCAGTAAACCGA
>JAAAKG020094475.1:3176-16167 GCA_010014905.2 Druon quercuslanigerum
TTTAAAAATTTAATTATTTGGTTGAAAGTTTTTGTGGTTAAAGTTTAATATTTTTCGTTTTAAAACTCTTCCATGCGATTGAGAATTCATCTTTTTAGGTTAAAAATTCAACTTTTTGCTTGAATTTAAAATATATTTCTTTCAATCAATTCACATTCCCATTTTCAAACACTCAAATTGGAAAAGGGAATATTACAAAAAAGTCAACTATTTGCTTGACTTTAAAATATATTTCTTTCTATCAATTCACATTTCTTTCATTCAAAAAAATATTCCTTTACAACTATCATAGTTATATGTACATATTAAAAAAAATTCACACCAGAACCGTACTTGGCAACGACGCCGGAAACGATATAGGCTCCGATCCCAAATTCCGATTTTGTTGCCGACGTCGGTTACTTTGTCATTTCCGGCGTCGTTTCCGATGTAATTTTCTACATCGTTTCTGGTGCAGTTTCCGATGTCGTTTCCGACGTCGGATTTTTCAGTAGGGAACAGGGAATGTTCTAATAGAATGATTTCTAATTCTAAGTGGAAACGGGATATTTTCGAATAAATTTAAAGTTATGAATTGGAAAAGGGAATTTTACAACAAAATTCTAATTTTCAGTTGAAACAGAAAATTTTTTAAAAGTATTCAATTTCTGAATTTGAATAGGAAATTTTCGAAAATCATTAAACTTCCGGATTTAAACAGGGAAATTTTACACAATTCTAAGCTGGGATTAGAATTTAAGATTGCTTGAAATGGTAAAATTTTTAACATTTTTAAATTCATTAATTGATTCTTCAATTTAGAGCTTTGAAAATGATAACGTGAATTTCTTTTTTTGGAACTGGTTTAACGAAATTTGTGCATTTTTCTTTTTTTTTAAATTCAACTTTCAGCATTGAAAATCCAACTATCTGGTTGAAAACGCAACTGGTTTATCTTTTTAAGTTAAACTATTCAATTATTTTGTTCAATATTCATCTTTGTGGGTAGTAAAATTAAGTATTCCATCAAAAATTCTACTGTTCTGTTAAAAATTTAATTATTTTCTTGAGAATTCAAGTATTTGCTTAAAAAATCTTCTTTTGGTCGAAAAATCAACTATCTTCCAAATTAAAGTTTGATTTTTTTGTTTAAAAATTTAATTATTTGGTTGAAAGTTTTTGTGGTTAAAGTTTAATATTTTTCGTTTTAAAACTCTTCCATGCGGTTGAGAATTCATCTTTTTAGGTTAAAAATTCAACTTTTTGCTTGACTTTAAAATATATTTCTTTCTATCAATTCACATTTCTTTCATTCAAAAAAATATTCCCCTACATCTATCATAGTTATATGTACATATTTAAAAAAAAATTCACACCAGAACCGTACTTGGAAACGACGCCGGAAACGATATAGGCTCCGATCCCAAATTTCGATTTTGTTTCCGACGTCGGTTACGTTGTCATTTCCGGTGCAGTTTCCGATGTCGTTTCCGACGTCAGATTTTCCAGTAGGAGGCAGGGAATGTTTTAATAAAATAATTTATACTTCTAAGTGGAAACGGGATATTTTCGAATAAATTTAAAGTTATGAGTTGGAAAAGGGAATTTTACAAAAAATTCTAATTTAATCAGGGAATTTTTAAGCAATTCTGAGCTGGAATGAGAATTTAAGATTGCTTAATGTGGTATAATTTTAAACGTTTTTAAATTCAATAATTGATTCTTCAGCTTTTAGCATTGAAAATCCAACTATCTCGTTAAAAACGCAACTGTTTTTTTTTATTTGATCTATTCAATTATTTTGTTTAATATTCATATTTGTGGGTAGAAAATTCAAGTATTCTGTTAAAAATTCATCTCCTTGGCCGAGAATTTGTTTCGTTGAAACTTCATCACTTTTGATTGAAAATACATTCTGTATGTGACAAAAGCCAAATATTCCATTTGAATCGATCCAAATAATCAGTTTGAATTTCTTAAATTTTAAACTGAAATATTTTTATTTCATTTACAAAAGATTTTATTTTAAAAATATTACAATATTAAAATGCATCTTTCGAGCAATACAGGTCAGGAAAAAATGATGGCAAAATCGGACAATTTTGAAAAAAAAGAGTTTTTCAGCAATCCTGAGAAAAAAATTGTCTGAATGAAAAAAATTTTTTTTCAGTGTGATGTAATTCTTCCTTTGAGTTCGATAGTTACTCATTTCCCCGGATCAGAAGAAATAAGACACTGCTTTGAGGTTTCCGTCCAACATCTGGAACCGCAGAGAAGACAGAAAGCCACAACATGGAAGTGTCACATAGTGTAAGACAAGGACGTCGATAACATGAATATTGAAACCTCTTTTTTAACATCCGCCGGGAATCTGAGGAATAAAGGTGGTTTCGTTGATGCAATTCTTTTTCTTTATCTTATTCCATTTCAGATTATTTACTACACTATCCGGCTTCCGTTGCGTTGATTGGACGAGTTCCAACTGGAAAAGGACGATCGTAATATTGCTTTCGAGAAAGTCGATGGTCAGTCGATTGAGATGCAAATATAGAAAGGTGTGGTTGAGTGCCTTCCTAAGTGGGACAGGAAATGTTCTTTTATTCCATTGTTTAGAATTTTATTCTATTCAAATTCCTGGGATCACAGCGGGAAAATGGGGGAAATATTAAACATTTATTTTAAAGTGTATAAAAGAAAAAAACAATGTTTGGTTTTTTTAAATAATGTTGAATTGAGTAGGACCTTTTGGATCATAGATCGATTTTTTTCGTATT
Source organism: Druon quercuslanigerum (assembly GCA_010014905.2). NCBI lineage: Eukaryota > Metazoa > Arthropoda > Insecta > Hymenoptera > Cynipidae > Druon > Druon quercuslanigerum. The sequence continues at coordinate 5,930 of JAAAKG020094475.1, forward strand.
TAAACATTATTAAGTATAGAGGAGAGTTGTCCTATGTCGGCACCAGTGTTTAATTGTGATCTTTCTCAATTATGATATTATTCAGTATAGAATGCGTGATTCAAAAATCTGTTGCTTTGAAAATTTTCGATCTAAAATTTTTAAGCGTACGTTTGAATTGAATGAATTTTAAAATTGAATTCACTTTAAGATTTTAAAAATAAATAATAATTGATTGCACAAAACGATTCGGCATCACTTCACGATTTCAGCATTTCTAGACTTTAACGTTAAAAATTATACTCGTTCAATTGGAAAATCCTAAAAAATGTCAAAACCCTATTGAAACTTTAAAAGCAATTTTTAATTTTCAAATAAGTTCGAAATAATATATTTATAATCAAAGGCTTTTATTAAATTTCAGTTCAAAAAATTCCGTCCGAATTCGAGTAAATGAAGAGATATTTGGAAGATTTGAAAAACATCCAAATTAATTTAAAATTTGAAATTATTTCAAATAATTTAAACAAAGTGTCTACGTGTTGTGAATTCTGAATTGTAACAGGAAATTTTTCCAAGGAATTTTATTTCTGATTTGAAGTAGGGAATTTTCAAATTTAAATCAGTTTCGAGCTGGAACCCTGTCGAAAAATCTGACGTCGGAAACGACATCAGAAACTGCACCGGAAACGACGTAGAAAATGACATTGGAAACGACGACGGAAATGACATTGGAAACGACGCCGGAAACGACACTGGAAACAAAATCGGAATTTGGGATCGGAGCCGACGTCGCTTCCGGCGTCGTTTCCAACGTCGTTTCCAGCGTCGTTTTCAACTACGGTTCTTTCGATGAAGGAAATGTGAATTGATAGAAAGAAATATATTTTAAAGTCAAACAAATATTTTATAGGCTCAAAAAACTATTTCCCCGCATCAAAATTATCAACTATTAAAGCAAAAAAATATCCCACTGATTAAAAAATATATTTCTTATAATAATAATTTTGACTTGGAACCTGGAAATTTTCAAATTTTAACAAATAACAAGCTAGTACTGAAAATTTTCGAAAAGGTACAAAATTCTGAATTGTAACAGGAAAATTTTCCAAAGAATTTTAATTCTGAGTTGAAGTAGGGAATTTTCAAATTTAAATCAATTCCGAGTTGGAACCCTATCCAAAAATCTGACGCTGGAAGCGACGCCGGAAATGACAACGTAACCGACGTTGGAAACAAAATCGGAATTTGGGATCGGAGCCGACGTCGTTTCCGGCGTCGTTTTCCGGCATCGTTTCCAGTGCCGTTTCCAACTAGGGTTCCGGTGTGAATTTTTTTGTAATGTGTACTTATTACTATAATGGTTGTAGGAGAATATTTCTTTGCATGAAAAATTTCCCCACATCAAAATTATCAACTATTGAAGCAAAAAAATATCCCGCTAATTGAAAAATATATTTCTTTGGCCTAAACAATGCGCGAGTGTAGTAAAGTCATTCGTACATCAATTGTAATACATATTTACTTAAACGAACAAATGCAGTTTTTTCAACTTAAATTTTAATAAACATTGTTATCATTATACATATTTAATATAAACAAAATCAGATAATTTAAAATCTTGATGAACCTGAAACAGAAAAATTCGATGAAAAATTGACCTCCAGCAGGAATCGAACTTGTGTCCATCGAGGGTGAAGGACACAGCGATGACCACGACGCTACCGCAACATGGAAACTCTAAGGCGGGAAACTACATTTAAACCTCACCATAACTGCCAAAGAAATATTTCTTCAAATAAAAAACATGGATAATGACTTTAACCATTTATTTCTTTAATTTAAAGATATATTCAATTAAACAAAATTACGCTAAATTAATAAATGTTTGATTGAATGAGGGTCAAATACTGCTTTCCACCTCGAAATTTCCCAAATTCCGATTTTGTTTCCGTCGTCGGTTACGTTGTCATTTTTGGCTTCGTTTCCGGCGTCGTTTCCGATGTAATTTCCTGCATCGTTTTCGGTGCTGTTTCCAATCTCGTTTCCGACGTCAAATTTTTCAGTAGGGAACAGGGAATGTTTTAATAGAATGATTTCTAATTCTAAGTTGAAACGGGATATTTTCGAATACATTTAATGTTATGAATTAGAACAAGGAATTTTACAAAAAATTATAATTTTTAGTTGAAATAGAAAGATTTTGAAAAGTATTAAAATTTTGGATTAGAGCAAGAATTTTCAATTTTTAACCAATTCTGAGTATAAACTGGAATTATTCCAGGAGAATAAGAATTCTCAGTAAAAAATTGAATTTTTCAAAAAAAAAAAAATTCTCTGTTCTTTTCGACAAAAACTCTTACTGTGTCGACTTAGGACCACTCTTCCCTAATTAATTGTTAAAATAAGCAGTTTATATACAAAAATGGTTCAAATTATAATTATTACCACACATGTAGATTTTTGAATTTATAAATTTTGTTATTTAAGGAACGATCCGAGAAGCCAATAAAAAAATAAAACTTTCTTGGGTAAAGTTCATTATTTTAGGTGATTTGTTTAAACTTTTTTTGTTTCTTAAAAATTCATATTAAAATTAAAGAAATTTATCCAGCGACCAACTTTGGACAACGACTATAAAATGTTCTCATTTAAATTTGAAAAAAGATAAAAATTTTCCTAAAAAAGAAAAGCATATTTGTAAAAAATAATCACCAACGTTTCGGCACTCATACAGCACCCTTGTCAAGGCAAAACTAAAAAAAATAATTAATAAAATAAAGAAGTAAAAAATATTCGAGTAGGCACGAACAGCAACGAAACCACGATGCTCTTCCTGGTACCCCCTCCCTTGGTTTCGTTGCTACTCCTGCCGGCTCGAATATTTTAATTTTTTTATTTTATTTATTATTTTTTTGTTTTGTCTTAATATGGCTGCTGTATGAGTACCGAAACTTTTCTGATATTTTTTTACAAATGTATTTTATTGTGATTTGATAATAGTAAAATTTAAAAAAACAAAAGAAATAAAAGAAAGAAGGAAGTGGATTTGGTTGGTTGCCTTCACATTTATCTTTCCTCTTTTTTAATTTTGTCCAAAAAAAAGAAATTTTTTGCTTTTCTTTTTTAGGAAAACTTTAATCTTTTGTCTAATTACAATAGGGTTTTATTTTCAGGAGTTCTGCACAGAATTTTCATATTTTCGGGTTGAAAAATTCAACTGTCTTATAAAAAAATTGTTTTTGTGGCTTAACTGTTTTGCTGAAAATTACCATTTTTGTTAAGAATTCATATTTTCGGGTTAAAAATTATTTAATTTCTTGGTCGAAAAATCCTTTTTTTCTTCTTTTTTTTAGAATTAATCTGTTTTGCGTGAGGGTTTTACTTCTTTCTTAAAAATTCATCTTTTTTGGTCAAATGTAATTGTTTTTTATTAAATATCAAAATCTTTTGGGTTAAAAATGAAATTTTTAATTTTTAACTGAAAATTTTTGGTTAAAATTTATCTTTCTTAGTAGAAAATTCAAATATTTGGTTACAATTTCATATATTTTGTTGAAATTTCATTTTTTTTTGCTATAAAATTAATCTAGTTTACTGAAAATTTATATTTTTTGAAACGGGAAATTCGGTAAGAATAATAATTTAGCCTAGGAACAGGTAATTTTTGACTTACTGTTTTTCATCCCTTTTCTAAATCATAATTTTTTTATATTTAAAAATTGTCGTACTGTAGTAATGTTAAATAGTATCAATTTTTCTAAAAATTTTAAGTTTTTCTTCACTTTTTACTCAGTGAGATAATAATTCAATCAAGTTAACAAACCTAATTGTATAAACAATTATGGTTTATTTATTGATTTATTTATTTTATTTATTTATAATGGTTTACAGCCATATTCTCTTTGAGTAATGCTAGAAAGTTGCGGATTTATTCTAAAATTTTAAGTTTTTTTTTTTACTTTCTACTTAGAAACAAATTATAAATATTAATATTAATCTAAACAAAAAGGCCCTCAGTAACTACTTCAATGTCTCTTTTGAATGTCTGATTTTTTCAGAAAAATATATTCACAAAAAAGAAAAAAATTGTTTAAACAATTATTCTCTCTAATTTTTATTTACAATTTCTTTATAACTATAAAGCCAAAGCAAGGTTAACAGTTTCAGAAAAACCAGTAACATTCTTTGATTTATCTAAGCCATTATTATAGTAACCGATAGTTATAAACAACAATAATTTGTTTAAACAATTATTTTTCTTAACATTCATTAATTCTTACCTTGCTGCAAGTGAAAAGTAAAGAAAAAGTTGAATATTTCAGAGAAAAACGCAAAATTTTGTAGAATTTTAAAATGAGAATATTATTAAAAATAATAATAATAATAACAGAAAGTTACAAATTTCAGAAAAGACCAGAACTTCCTAACTCCATTCTAAGAGAAAATTGCTGGAAAAAATAAATTGTTTAAACAACTTATTCAAGTATCTAATTATCAGTTGAAAGTTTATGTAAAGAAAACTATTTTTATTTTAAAAACTTATTTAAAAACTTATTATTAGGGCTGGAGAATCGAAAAATCAATTTGTTCACTTATAGGTTTTTTGTGGCCCTATAAAACAGACTTATAGGATTATTATTAAAAATATAATGATTATTATATTTTCTATAGGTAATTATAAAAAAAAAGTGTTGAATTTCAAATCGATTCACCTAATATTGACGATTCAGAATAAAATTGACAAAAACGTCTTTCCATCTTATCGGGAAAAGGGGTTAAAATTGATGGTGCTTGCAAAAACTTGAAAATAAAAATTTTTCTGCCCGGGCTGTTAAAGTGAAGAAGTAGATTTAAAATTAAAAATGGTGAAGAAGCGACAAGAAGATTCTGAGAAGCAAAAGTTTTTTAAAGTTCCGCCGGAAGAAGAGGCGATTACAAGGTTGGGATGCAATTTGTACCTTTCCTCTTTGGAGAAACAATGCGCCATGATTAAAAAGTTGAAGAGTGCAAGTAAAGTACTCTAATTTACTTCTCGAAAATTTCTTTCCGCTCGATGGGTGGTCCCGCTATTTTCATTATTTTCATTATTTCGAATATTCCGAAGGTGGGTATCTCCATCTTCGACCTCCTTTCTCATTGCCATTGCGAAGAGTATTGAGCATTGAGCAATGCCCTATATACCTCGCGGCCCTTCTAATTGGACCAATTATTCTGCCTGAGTCATTTCTTGCACTGCAATGCACGGAGAAAGATAATTCGAAACCCTGCGAGGATTACAAATTTCTCATACCGCCACACCCCAAGTGTAATGAGATAAACCCAGGAATTTTATTTGGGATCGGAAAAAACGAAGAATTTTGTTTGCAAACGAGCAAAATCCAGAATTTTATTTAGGATCGGAACAACACGGATTTTGATTTAGGATAGAGAAAACCCCAGAATTTTACTTAGGTTTGGAATTGGTAAAAACCCGGCATTTTATTTAGGATCGGGAAAAAGCATGAATTCTATTTAGGAACGGGAATAATCCAGAATTTCATTTATAATCGGGATACCTCGGATATTTCGAATCGGAAAAAATCCGGAATCTTATTTCGAATTAAAAAAACTCGGAATTTTATTTAGGTTCGGGAAAACCATGGTTTTTTTTAAATCGGGAAAACCCCACAATTTTATTTTGGTTTGGAATTTGAAAAAAACAGAATTTAATTTATGATTGGGAAAACCATGGATTTTTAAAATCAGGAAAACCCCAGAATCGAGCAATTTATTTAGGATCGGGAAAAGGCATGAATTCTATTTAGGGACGGGAAAAATCAGGAATTTTATTTAAGATCGGGAAAACCCCGGATTTTGCGAATCGGGAAAACCCCAAAATTATAGTGAGGTTTGAAATTTGGAAAAACCCAACATTTTATTCAGGAACGGGAAAAATCCAGAATTTCATTTAGGATCGGGAAAACACGGATTTTTATTTACGATAGGGAAACCCCGGATTTATCGAATCGGGAAAACCCCAGAATTTTATTTAGTTTTGGAAATTGGGAAAAACCCGGCATTTTACTTATTTAGGATAAGGAAACCCCCGGATTTTTCGAGTCGGGAAAACCCCAGAATTTTATTTAGATTTGAATTTGGAAAAACCCGGCATTTTACTTAGGAACGAGAAAAGCCACAAATTTTATTTAAAAACGGGAAAAATCCAGAATTTTATCTAGGATCGAAAATCACGGATTTTAATTTATGATCGGGAAAATCCCAGATATTTCGAATCGGAAAAATGCGGAATATTATATGGGATTAAGAAAAACCCAAAATTTCATTTATGATCGGGAAAACCCCGGATTTTTCGAATCAGCAAAAATCCGGAATTTTATTTGGAATTTAAAAAACCCGGAATCTTATTTAAGTTCGGGAAAACCATGGATTTTTCAAATTGGGAAAACCCCAGAATTTTATTTGGGTTTGGAATTTGAAAAAACCAGAATTTCATTTATTATCGGGCAAACCATGGATTTTTAAAATCAGGAAAACCCCAGAATCGGGCAATTTATTTAGAATCGGGAAGAAGCATGAATTCTATTTAGGGACGGGAAAAATCAGGAATATTTATTTAGGATCGGGAAAACAAGGATTTTGATATAGGATAGGGAAAATCCCGGATTTTTCGAATCGGGAAAACCCCAAAATTGTAGTGAGGTTTGAAGTTTGGAAAACCCCGTCATTTTATTTAGGAACGGGAAAAATCCAGAATTTTGTTTATGATCGGGAAAACCCCGGATATTTCGAATCGGCGAAAATCTGGAATTTTATTTGGAATTTAAAAAACCCGTAATTTTATTTAGGTTCGGGAAAAGCATGGATTTTCAAAATCAGGAAAACCCCAAAATCAGGAAATTTATTTAGGATCGGGAAAAAGCACAAATTTTATTTAGGAACGGGAAAAATCAGGAATTTTATTTAGGATCGGGAAAACAAGGATTTTTATATAGGACAGGGAAAATCCCGGATTTTGCGAATCGGGAAAACCCAAAATTGTATTGGGGTTTGAAGTTTGGAAAAAACCCGGCATTTTATTTAGGAACGGGAAAAATCCAGAATTTCATTTATGTTCGGGAAAACACCGGATATTTCGATTCAGCAAAAATCCGGAATTTTATATGGGATTTAGAAAAACTCTGCATTTTATTTAAGATCGAGAAAAAGCATGAATTCTATTTAGGAACGGGAAAATCCAGAATTTAATTTAGGATCTGGAAAACACGGATTTTTATTTGCGATAGGGAAACCCCGGATTTATCGAATCGGGAAAACCCCAGAATTTTATTTAGTTTTAGAATTTGGAAAAACCCGGCATTATACTTATTTAGGATAAGGAAACCCCCGGCTTCTTCGAATCGGGAAAACCCCAGAATTTTATTTAGATTTGAATTTGGAAAACCCCGGCATTTTACTTAGGAACGGGAAAAGTCACAAATTTTATTTAAAAACGGGAAAAATCCAGAATTTTATTCTAGGATCGAAAATCACGGATTTTCATTTAAGATCGGGAAAACCCCGGATATTTCGAATCGGAAAAAAGCCGGAATATTATATGGGATTAAGAAAAACCCAGAATTTTATTTAGGATCGGGAAAAAGAATGAATTCTATTTCGGAACGGGAAAAATCTAGAATTTTGTTTAGCATCGGGGAAACACGGATTTTTATTTAGGATAAGGAAAACCCCGGATTTTTCAAATCGGCAAAATTCCGAAATTTTATTTGGGATTTAGAAAAACCCGGAATTTCATTAAGGATCGGGAAAACCATGAATTTTATTTAGGATAGGGAAACCCTGGACTTTTTGAATCGGAATTATTTAGGATCGGTAAAAACCGTAAATTTTATTTAGGAACGGGAAAAATCCAGAATTGTATTTAGGATTGGAAAATGACGGATTTTTATTTAGGATCGGGAAAACCTCGAATTTTTTGATTCGGGAAAACCCCGGAATTTTATTTAGGTTCAACAAATACCCGGAATTTTATTAGGAATTTGTAAAAACCCGCCATTGTACTCAGGACCGCGAAAAGCCACAAATTTTATTTAAAAATAGGAAGAATGCAGAATTTTATCTAGGATCGGAAAACATGGATTTTTATTTCTGATCGGGCAAACCCCAGATTTTTCGAATCGGAAAAAAATCGGAATTTTATTTGGGATTTAGACAAACCCAGTATTTTATTTAGGATTGAGAAAAACCATGAATTTTATTTAGGAACGGAAAAACCCAGAATTTGATTTAGGATCGGGAAAACACGGATTTTTATTTAGGATCGGGAAAACACGGATTTTTATTTAGTATCGGGAAACACCCCGGATTTTTCGAATCGGAAAAACTCCGGAATTTCATTTAGGTTCAAAAAATACCCGGAATTTTATTTGGTATTTGTAAAAACCCGGCATTTTAATTAAGATCGGGAAAAACACGAATTTTATTTAAAAACGGGAAAAATCCAGAATTTTCTTTAAGATCGGGAATAACCCGAATTTTTTAAATCGGGAAATCTCCGGAATTTGATTTGAAATTTGAAAAGACTTTTATTCAGGAACGGAATAGTCCAGAATTCTATTTGGGATCGGGAAAATAGGGATTTTTCTTAGGTTCATCAAAACCCTAGCATCTTATTTAGATTTCGGAAAACTAGGAAACTTTATTGGGAATAAGGAAAACCCGGAATTTTATTTAGGATCGGGAGAAACCCAAAATTATATTCGGGAACAAGAATCCCCCAGATTTTGATTTAGAATCGGGAAATTCCCCGAAGTTTATTTAGAATCGAAGAAAACAGGATTTTTATTTAGATTCTGGGAAAAACCAGAATTTTATTTACGAACGGGAAACTCCCGAAGTTTTATTTCGGATCGGCAAAAACCAAGAATTGTATTTAGGAAAGGAAAAAATCCTAAATTTTATTTAGGGTAGAAAAAACACGGATTTTTATTCAGGTTCAGTAAAGCCCGGATTTTTAGAATCAGGAAACCCCCGGAATTTTATTCCGGTTCAGCAAAAGCACGGGATTTTATTCAGGATCGGGATTTGGATTTGGAATTTGGAAAAAAGCGGAATTTTATTTTCATATTTTTAAGATAAAAAGTCATGTTTTTAATTTTAAATCATGGACATTAAAATGATTTCAAATTTGAATTAAAAAGCAGATTTTTTTAATTGTAAATTGTGAAAATTAAAAATCCTTTAATTTATAACATTTAGAAATTAGTTATCTGCAATTTAGAAGTTACCAACCAAAATTCTTGAATTTCAAAAATATAGAATAAACGAACTTCATTTAAAAATTCTTAAATTGTGTTGATTTTCAAAATTAAGAGTCAGGATTTTTTAATACGAAATCTTCCAATTTGATTAAAAAAATTTTATTGAAAGGAAAAATTTGGGAAATACATAAATTTTTGATTATAAATTGTAAGAATGAAAAACTCTTTAATCTTGAAGGTTTACAATTAAAAATTCTTTAATTTTTAACGATTCTCAATTTTTTAGATGTAACACGAACAATTGTATTTTCAAATATCGTATAAAAAAAGGGGAAAAGAGAGTAAAATTTCAAAAAAAAATGAGAAAAAGGGGAAACTCGCAGGGAAATAGGGGAAAATTCTTGTGATCCCAGGAATTATATTTGAATTTATATTAAAAAGGAGTAAAATAAAAATTGGAATGCTTCCAGCAGTGTAAAGCGTACAAAAGCATATTCACTGTAAATAATTTCTAACGAATGACTTTCATAAAATGAGATTCTGACGTCGAATCATAGACATTAAAATGCAGGGAACTTGCGTAGGCGCATTGCCTACCTACTTTCTTGTTCGCGTAGGCGAACGTCCTGCTGGTGCAAAAGCCTCGCGCAACTTTAGTTTCAACATCTTTTAAAATTTTGTTTTATTTACAAATCACAATGCGCTCAATTAAAAAAAAGTTTGAGTTTGAAAAATGAATTTTTATGTTTTTTAAATCAAAGAATTTTGACGTGCACCAAACTCTCGGTTAAAACAAAAACGTAGCAAAAAGGCGTAGTGCGCGGGTACTCACTTGCGTATATTGCGCAATATTATGTATTCCAATTGGAAACGGTTCATAGGGTCCTGAATATTTACGAGGATATTTTTTTTAATCGATATGTTATTATTATTATTATTATTATTATTACACCATTAAGCCGTTTCCCTTTCGGGGTAGGCGTGACTCACTCGGTAGGG
>JAAAKG020094485.1:0-39739 GCA_010014905.2 Druon quercuslanigerum
CACTAAATTAGCACTAAATTATAGAATAAATTTTTTTCAAAAAATACGTTGTGGTTCTGTCCACTTGAGGGACGTCAGAAAATCTCTGGTATGTACCTTTCATTGAGGAGAGTATTAATTTAAAAAAAAAAAAAAGCAGACCTAAAGGTCCCTTTGTAAGACAATATTTCAACAGAGAAATATTTGAATAGGATTTAAAATTGAATAAAAGCGTCTTTTAAAGTCAAGTTTTGTTTAATTTTTAATCCTCGCACTACAGTTCAATTTAAAAAAAAATTTATTTATTTATATTAACAGTTAATCAAAAAATCTAATTTCTAATGATTTTCCTGATTAATTTCTCAAGTCTTCAATATTGCATTTAAAAAATTTTTTAAAATATTTAATGTACGCTTAAAATGATGACCTAAAATAGAAAATGTATTGAGTGAAAAATCTTATAATTACGCTTTGTAAACCGAATGATTTCATAATTGAAAAAGTAATAATGAACTTTACATATAAGAAAAAGGTAAAATAGAACTTATTTAAAATTGCATTCCATAATGTGGTATCAAATTTGTGAAAATTTAAGTGATTGGATATATGTTTTCTAAAAGTTTTTAAAATTCGCAATTAAAGAATAATTTAACTGTCACTTTCCTGTGTTTTTCAGGTCTCCAAAAGTTCCCGATCCAGCGGCTATTCGACAATTCCATGAATCCAAGCCGAAACATTATTATTACACCATTAAGCCGTTTCCCTTTCGGGGTAGGCGTCACTCCCTCGGTGGGGAAGGGAGTAGTGTGAGGAAGAGGTTATAGAATTTTTACATTGATATAGAATTCTCGTGTTAATTATTTAAATAACACGATCATTCCGCACCACTGCTCCGACCCAGGTTTCTGATCAATGTCTCTAGCAATCACCCCAAGTGAAGATCCTCAGAAAGTTAGTATCCAAGGTCTTTTGTTTCAGGCGTCATTCACTCTACTGACACTCTTCTTATTAACTATATCCCGCCATACTTTTATGCCCTGTCATACTTCTCTAGAATGTCTAATTGTACCATCTTGATTATTAAAATTACTTTTTCTTCTCTTTTTCGAATTTTATTTATGCATTTAAATTATTTAATAAGTAGAACAGGGAGAACAGAAAAAAGTAGGGTGTCAATTTTCTTTCAGTTAATTTTGTCACAAACTCATTTTGAAGTTTAGCTATATTTGTACCGCTTATAAAGTGATCCAATTGTGTGGTTCAATTTTGCTTCATCAAGTTTGTGACCGTTTTCTGCCTAAAAATGAAAATTTTTTATTCTGTTCAGCAGATTAATCAGAGACCTTCATTTTCATTAATTGTCATATCTCCTTCTTTGGAAAGGAATTCAAGGTTTGAACTCTTCTAGCTACGTGACTTGGTAACCAATTATCGAGTGTCGCTTTAAACCAGCTGATCCAGTGGCACAATAGCTCAGATCTCGTGCAGATCCCTCTTGCTCGTATACCGTTACTACACCGCTCGAGTTCCCATGCACATAAACCACGAGTGCACGTTTCTACTACTGACTGAAGAGTTCGTTACTCTTGCGGACACAATGAAATGAAACTTGAAACGTTTCTAGAAAACGATAAAACCTCTCATTATTATCAAGGTTTGAGTGTATCAGAATAAATAACGCAAAATAAAGTATACATTATAGCAGAAAAGGGATGAGAAGGAAACGATTCAATTAGAGTTCTTCCATTTAATTAGTAAACTAAACTTACTTTATTAATTAATTAATAATTGATTAATAGGATTGCATTGCAATTTTAGATTAAATAATTTTTGAATAGAAAGATATTTTTTACACTGGAGCCGCGAAAACAATCATTCAGACTGGAAACACGTGGCAAGACAGTTGATAGGGATTTTCAAATATCCAATCCAATGCGCAATTGGCTTCTAACCAAAATAGTTCTTGTAGAACAGATTCACGATTCAATTGCCTACAAATCTCGCAGGCTTTTTGAACATTCCCGTACAAATTTGTTTTAAAAATTGCTTCCTTATGTAAATAATGTTTCTCATACTTTATCGATTTTCTTTAAAAGTAATGTTAAAGTTAATGTTAATGTTAAATGTTAATTAAATGTTAATAAATGTTAAATATTAATTAGTGTTAAGTTAAATGTTAATGTTAATGTTAAAAATGTAAAGTTTATAATGTATACGAAATTGATATCGAATAATCAAACCCAAGATTTCTGCTCTAATTTTTTGTCCTCTGTTCGCAAATTAAATGAATTCCTCAAATCTTGAACAATTTCGATATACTACAGCTCGACGAAAGATAATTCTCCTTTAACAGACCCCAACCTTAGACAAAAACTTGAACCCCACCACCTTGGAAATGAGAAGAAATTTTTTCTGATACCTTCAAGGACTTTCTGCTGATGTAAATTGGCTTCAAAAAATGTTGATACCTGTAGAACACGAAAAACGTAAAATGCAGAACATTTTTAAAATACTGGGTTGTGCTTTTTAAAAGTTGTATTTATCTAACCGAGCTTAAAACATATTTTTGCTATTTCTGGGTTCTGTAATTATACAACATTATAATACAAAACGACTTTGAAGGAAGCAAGAAAATGCTTTATATATGAGAAATAGTAAAGGGGAAATGCTATATGATGCAGACCGTATTATAGACACTTTGAAAGACTATTTTAGGAGACTATTCGGAGATGAAGCTGCAGGAGACCACAACTGCTACGTGGAACACGATGCGTTAGAAAACTCAATTGAGAAAGTCTGTGTCACTGAGGTTAGGGATATAGTTGAGAACTTGAGAAACGGTAAGGCCGCCGGGGTAGACAGTATTAACGCTAAAATGCTTAAACACGGTGGCGAGTACATGCCACGGAGACTGTGCGAATTGTTTAATTTATGTATTGAGCTGGAAGAAGTCCCAGATGATTGAAAAAAGGATTATCGGACCAATCTAACAAAAAATCGGAGTTAAAATCGACTGCATTTATTACAGAGAGCAGGGGAAAAAGTTTTCTGTGCATTTGTTGACGTAGAGAAGTAAATGGGAAATTGAGTGACTGTTTCGATATTATGCAAAGAGTTAGAAAGGGATGCGTTATGTCTTCATGGTGATTTATATTATTCATGGACAAGTCTTTAAGAATGACTTTTCGACGAAGGTGTGGATCTCGAAACAGTATGGGTACGTGGGTTAGCGTTCGCAGATGATAAGGTTGTTATGGCAGAGTCAATCTAGACTTGTAAAGAATGTTGAATAAACTGAATGCAAGCATAACGAGCATGGGCCTCAAAATGAACGCAAATAAAACAAAAACTATGATGTTCGAAGTATACCTTGGTAGCTTATTTACTACACTGAGAGACCTTTTGTTAGAATAAATGAAAAAACTGAATTAGAATTTAGTATAAAATCGTTTCAAAATAGGGAAAACCGACGTTTTATTACACTTATTCGTATTGCAATACCGAAGTTTAATATTATCATAAGAGTATTTAAAACACGAAGACGAAAAAGTAATATTCTAAATAAGAAATATTATGCATCTTTATTTCAAGAATTAACACTATGAAAAATTGATATTTTTTTAGTGAGTTTTCGAAAAATAATTTGAATAAGAAAAATTGTGAATATCATAATGTCGAAAACGTATTCTAGAAATTGATATTGTCAATATGAAGTTGACAGAAACCTGAGACGCTTAGCAAACTATGAAATCATTATTATTGATTTTTCATATAGTTTCGTTTGAGAATGCTTCTCGTTTGTTTTCGCCAATTTCAAACGAGCCGAAAGGTTATGTTTGACAACATTTTAAATAAAAGCAAACTCTTTCTATTTTGAATTCATACTATATTCATACTATGGGATTTTAAATATTAGGAATTCTTTCTCACGAAATTTATGCACTAAGGTAATAAGATTTAATTCAATGAGTAAAATTTATAAAATATAACATCTAAATACACTCAAGTTTATTATACTGAGTTATTGAGATATAAAATTAGAGAATTTTATTTGTGAAAGAATGTTATCAGGTCCTTTAAAAAACAATCTGTTTTATAAAAAAACAATTTAATCATTGTACGTGATAAAATGCTTAATCTATGTATTATCAAAAAGTTTGAATCAGCAAATCACTTGTGAAAAAGGACCCAGATATTTTTTCATACTGCCCTGTGTTTTCAAGCGACGACGGTTAGCCAAGATTTTTGGCAATATTCTATTATGTACGTTAGCCGTGTGGTTTAGGTGTTAGGGAATGCGTTGGTGATTTAGGTAAGTTAGGTTCCAATCTCGCCGCAGCCATTCCGATTTTTCAAAGTGATTAAGCGTGCGATTATGTATGTAGTGAATAAATTAAGTATATAATAATAAAAATAATAATTGTACGTGTGTGTGTATGTGTCCGTATTTAATTGTATTTAATTTGTTTCTTTAGTTCCTCCTTCTGAAGGCTGAATCTTTTGGTGGAGTGAGTTATTTTTCACATAGTCGTTCGAGATTCTCATATGTTTTGTATGGCAACTTCAAAAGATGTTTTCGTTCTTTCCAAAAAAATGTATTTGAACTTTGCTTGTCAACTTTCATACAGTGAATTTTAAATTCTCGCAAGTTTTGTAAGAGTTAATGTAACATCCCTTCCATTTATTCAAACAATAATATTAGTTTTGACGGCCGAAACCCACTATATTAATTTGTGATACGCAAACCCTGTTTTCCCTAGTTTGAAATGAAATTCTCATTCATTTTTATTATTTATTCTAACAAAAAGTCTCTCAGTGTAGGGACGGAAAGATAGATAGACGCACAAACGAAAGTAAGAAGGTTATTGGTAGAGCAAGGCCCCTTATCAGCAGTAAAAATATTTCAAAAAAAGCTAAAATGGCAATACGTACTTCGATATTTGTACCGATTGTACTATACGGTAGCGGGACATGGACCTATCAAGAAAAATATATAAGTAAAATTAACGCGATTGACAGATTCCCGTGCAGAAATCGCCAAGTAAAATCGCGGTAAAACTCTGATGGACACAGTGAGCAACGAGATAATCCTTAAAGAATGTGGTGCGGAAGAGACGCTAGTTCACACATGGGAAAGAAGTCGGTTAAAATGGTTCGGGCATGTTGAGAGAATGGAAGATGAACGACTAACGAAACAAGATTATCACGGCAAATTAAATGGCAGTGTGCCCAGAGGCAGATCGCGGAAAGAATGGTTAGAATGTGTGAATGAGACCCTAGTTAGAAGGGACATAAGAAGCCATAGAAACACGAGAGCCTGCATGAAAAAGTGCATGGACGTGAAAGAAGCTAGAAAAGTATGCCAGGACAGAACAGTATATCGGAAAATAGTTAATAAAAAGAGTGTCAGTAGAGTGAATGAAGCCTGAAAAAGACCTTGGACACTAATGGACCCAAGTGCGGAACCTCACATGACGACGTTGTGAGGATCTTCAATCGGGGTGATTTCTAGAAAGATTGATCAGCAATCTGGGTCAGAGCAGTGTTGCGGAACGAACGCATTATTTAAATAAATAACACTAGAATTGTACATTATTGTAAACATTCTATAATCCCTTCCTCACATTCCGAAAACTCATCATCTTTGATATTAAAAAAATCAAACTTCTTGAATCCAAAAAATTCATGCACGCAATGGCTTTTAACCGATAGCTTTTTCTGTAAATGAGCTTCAACGACCTTAGAATTTTTAGAAGCCACACGAATAGCTGCAGCGATTCTGATTACTTTCCTCTGACTAAAATGGAAGCTAGTCTGCAGTTCATTTTTAGCAATTTTTTACGGATGATAGCGACTTGAAGGGACTGGCCACAGCGAGGTTGAGACAGTGATAATCCGTCTTTCTTTTTAGCAAGACGGGCCACTTGTTCTTCAACCTTCTTACCAGATTCTTCTATACACTTACTCAGATTTTCCAAGCGAGTCGTTAGGTTGCACTTGTGAGAAATACCTCCAGCCATTATAGAAAATCTGTGGCTGCGGATTTTTTCGACAGAAGGTGTTTCCGCTTTATTTGAGAGAGGAATGAAAGGATATTTATTGTACGATCATAGAAAAAAAGTGGGCTGCGGGACGTCTTATAGTACTGGAATTCATTAAAGTTAATAGTTTTTTTTATTACAGAAATGTCAAAATCTACATAAAATCTAAAGATTATTGTTTGGAAAGACCTTCTTTATTAATTTAGGAAAGAAAAATCTACATTTGGACCCCCAACAACTTCCAAGTTTCCTCAAAGACCGGTTTAAAAAGTTGGTTGCATTAGTCTCGTTAAATTACCTAAAATTTGTTTATTTGTAACTTCAGCTAATATGCTCTCTCGCTTGGGCAGAACAACTTTACTAAAATTTCTTGCTTGCGGCGTCCTGGCCAATTGACAAACATGACATTCACATACAGCACTACTATTCAATCTCGTTCTCTTCAAGGGTTTAAGGGCAGAAAAATCTGGCAGTTTAACACTTTTCTCTGTACCACCTTTTATTCGATATACATCTCTTGTGCAGCTAGAGCACAGAAAAACGGATAACATAACATTAGTGGAATCGTATTCGAAAATCTTCTTCATAGAAACTTCCATTTTACCCTGCACGATCACTATTTTCTTCGTTTTGCCGAAATACAACAATCAAATACGTCGCAAATTTCGATTTTTTTTTTAATTTTGCAGAAAATTTCAAGAACTTTAATCCTTGTATAAAAGCTTGGGACATAAGATAAACCGGAATGAGGCAATTTTCAAAAAACTGATTTTTTCCCACGTTATTCACGATTGTTCAAAAATATTGAAGGGTTTCAGTTCTCGTAAGATGTTTAGCACCTGCAGCCCTTTTTCCGATGCCAGACTAAATGGTTCGATCCAATAAAATTCCACGATTAACTTATTTTTATTCAAATATGTTGATTAACCACTTCAAAAAACTCAAAAAAGAGTTTTCTAAAAAACGGCCTAACGTATTTTTTTTTCTTTTTGGGCTTAAAATGATCGTGGGGCATCCCAGAAGTATATTAAAAAAAGACTAGCATATGCAAGCCCTTTTGGGTTGAAGTCAGTCGAGGCGCATCATGGAAGGGTAAAAGAACCCTTAAATTAGGCAAAACACGCACAAAAAATTGTGAGTTTTTTTTGATTGGTGAGTTTCACTTGGCGGGTCTTGCGTTCCTAGCGTTACTCATATGTTTGACGAAACGAGGTGATTTTTCGAGGTAAATATATAAGACTTAAGTTGTAGAAGGAAAAACTCTGTACAACTTTAGTAATTTAGCGTGTCACCCGCATGGTGCAAATCACCCCCTATGAGGGTTGATTATTCAGAAAGTGTGATCAGGAGTCTTCATACCCGCATTCTTATTGTAAATTTTAAGAATTATTTGGCTGTAAAAAATCTTTTTTTTCGATGCACCATTTCTAAAACAAATGTCAAAACCCATTTTTTGGGAGTATTTTGCTTCATTTAAGGTTGGTTTCATCTCGTATTTCAAGAATAACTTATTTTACGTTATATATTAATAATTTATATTTAGATTTTTTTTCTTATAAACTTTAAAAAAAATTTGGCCACCATTTTTAATTTGTTTACCCTTTAATTCATAATTAGCAACCCCACCATAAATGTTGACACTATTATTATGGCTTGAATACCTAACATGTTAAAGTTATAAAATGTTAAAATCGATTTTTTAAAATTTTTTATTTAAACAAATAAATAAAGATCAGCAATGAGGTCTGTTTTTTAACTTTTCGTTACACATCTTTAGCAACACAATGCAAAAGTTTTCATTCAAATCGGTGGAACGTTGAGGGGTTCCAAGGTTAACCTTAGTTGTCTCCTCTTTTGAGAAACAACCCTATTCTGCCCAGTGAAGATCGGGATTTAGAACACCAAGTTGAAATAAAATGTTGGGGATAAGATATTTAATTAAGTTACAAACGTAGTAAGACGCTTAAGAGTTTTACCAAGTTTCAAATGACAGTTTTAATACTTATGCAACAAGCTTCCGTTGACTGTAGGCTTTTTAAAAATACTCGGTATAGAATTTACATATATTGTTCTCCGTGTTGGTAAGGCCACTGCGAATTACGTGCGTTTTCAATGAAAAGTTGTTTACTGATAATCTATCTCGATGATGAATGAAGGTGGTCACTTCATGTTGATCGAAGATGATTTATTTTAAATTTAATAGACGACTTGTTTTAAACTGTAAAAAATTTAATCGAATCTTGGATGTAACCCATTCACGTTTAAGGTGTTGCCGTGCGAAAAATCATAACTATCTATAATTTTTCGCATGATGATTCTTGAAATCACAGGAAAAATCATTTTAGCAATCTTTTCTGCAATTTAATTTGTTATTGCTATCGCTTCTTACATATTTTTGAAGAGTGGCTGAATTTTCGTAAGTGATGGCTTTTTTTCGGGAAAACATTCTCAACAACTCTACTCTAGTTCCAATTTTTAAAGTAAGTTTTTCTTTAGCTAAAATCGTTCAAACAATTTTTCTTGGACAAATAAATATATTTGAAGATTATTTACTTATTTTACAAATTGGAAAGAGTATAGAGTTGCACGCAATGTTTTGCCAGATAAAATTAGCCATGATTGATTAAAATTCAATCAGTTAAAAAAATTAGTCGGGCAGCAAAAAACTCAAGTTACGAAAACTATTGTTAAAACAATTATTTGTCGTGAACTTAAATAAACATATTACTTTGACTTTTATAAGGCATAACTGATAATATAACTTGAATTCTTAAAGTCATAAAAAATATTTTTCCTATTTACCTGATTTTCAGCACGACATTATACCTTAAAACAGAAAAATTTGCAATTTGAAGATTAATAAAAAATCAATTAAAAACTAATAAAGACCATTTAAAACAATTCTAAATGTGATACATTAAAAAAAGGTTTAAATTATAACACCCTAGAAATGTAAAATTTTAAATTGTAAAACTTTCAAGTTGATTGATTAGTGCTCAATATAATATAAATCAGAAGCATTCAAAACACAATTTACAACAATTTTGAGCCTTTAATATCCATCATTTTTAACTTTAGGGAAGACGATCCATTTAACAGATTTCGAATGAAGTAAAATTTGAACAATTCAATTTGAAAATTGTTCAATGACAATTAATGTTTCTGATTTGAAATAAAAATGTCAAAATAATGAAGGATTCGATTCAAAACTTTTTTTTAAATTCAATCTCTACTATTTTTACATTCTCAAATGTATTCAGTTTCAATAAAATAAAAAATTTGAATAATTGAAAACTTGAAATGCTCATAATAGGACTGAGCGAGAATGTTGAAATTGATCGAATCATTTGAGCCGATGGCATAAAAAGTAGTGTTTTGCCATCCTACATAAGTAAACAAATAATTTTTTTAATCGATTGATCTTTTCTTCATTTATGAATTTGAAAATGCAATAAAGGATTCTATGGGTTAACTAACTATGGCTATTTTTGGTGGATACCATTCTTGATAGTAAACAATTAAAGAACTGATAATTTACTGAAATTTGTTTGGACAGAGTTTTTTGAAAATGTACTAAAACACGTTCCTTAGATAGTTTATTTTTAGTTTAAAAAATTAAAAGAAGAAAAAAATTATTTTTACTTCTTTAGAATACCAAACAATTTTTTTCGCTCGGCTCAAATTACAGCATTTTCACGCCGACCTATAATACCAGGAACTATAAAATTTAAATTTTGGGATAAATTTAAATGTTTCCACAATAATTCATTGAGAAATGAAATATTTCAATTCTTTTTGATAAATCCACCCATACCAATGATAAATAATTAATCAACCCGACTCTTTTTCCACATGAGAAAAATTACCAATGTGATGTAAGATTGCTAATAATAAAGGACAGACACCTGACTGTAAGTGCAGAAGTACACCTCAAGGTCGTAGAAATTATTGAATAAGAATAAAAGTTGGGAGCCATGTGCTCATCATGTAGACGTGGCCTATTCTATAATATTCCAATTCTACAGTCTGTAGCTCAAATTAAGAAGGCCAAAGCCAAAAGGTACGTCCCGCTATTACTCTGAGTCATCTCAGTTTTCGATTTGGATTTAATTTGGCCTACCATATCGCGTTGACGTGGGATGTCGTGGGCGAGTTTCCAACCATGAGAATCATGGGACCCGAGGTGGATTTCAGTGTCCTATACTCGTTACAACAAGGCTTTTTTCTACACACACCGCTTTTGACTTTTGTCATAAACTCAAATGCCACCTACTTGACTGCCAATCGATTTTATTCCAAGCTAATAACCGATTTTTAATTTTAAAAGCCAATCAAATGTCCCCTTCATGTACCTATTTCTAGCTAATTGAATCCGCGAGGTTGCGCTCTGAATCAGCGAAAACTCAAACTGATCAAATTTAGAGATTCCCCAAAAAATTAATCTCGATAAAAATGTTGGAATCGTATCATGAAGCCAGGTACGTAAGGCTTTCATTATTTCCAGTTGTTGCAATGCAGAGATATTTTAGCAACCCGCCTTATGAAACAAATCAAGAATCGCAATTCCGAACTATGAGAATGTAGACTGACAAGTAGGTAATTTATTTCTTAATTGTTTGTTTTCTAAATTTTGAACAATTATTTTTAATTTAAGGTCACTTTTCAGATTAACGGAGAACTGTTTGTTGAAACCGGTTATCGGCGGCTTGGTCTGAACTTTGTTCTTTTGTAAAAATTTCAAGACCAAACTTGATTCTGACATCATTCTTGATTTTAAAATGAAATGCGGATCTTGATCCGGATTACAAATTACAATTTTTATGGTTTATGGTTTATGGTTTATAGATACTTAATATCATAGAATTATATTATATTTTCTTGAGAATCTAGAGTCGTACGAGAATATAATAAATAGGTTTTAGAAAAAGTTATTTGCAAATTCGTCGCGTATTTAAGATTTAAAAAAAGGAATAATTTTCTTTTAAATTGAATTATTATTGGATAGTTTTTTTAAATAGTTTTTATAGTTTATTGGTGATAAATCTCGCAATAGGAAAGCGGAATCGTAACCATTGTTTATAACTGCATACTGTTAGTTTGCCTTAATATAAATTCAAAAGTCGAGATCAATAAGCATTGACATATCTGCTTATAATGCATTTATTGATCGAATACTAAATTCTGTTCGCTTTACTATATGTATTGAAATAATGAATAACAGCCTCTTTTCCAAAAGTCAAAGCTAGCACAAACATCAAACTCGGATTAAGCGAATTTCATGGTTCACATAAGTCCCTTAAAATATTTTCTTGTCCGCCTGGAAAAAAAGTTTGTTTTAAAATTTGTATTGTCTTTTAGTTTTAACCAAACATTTTAAATCAAACAACAGAATCGTTTTCCATTCAAATATATTGTTTTTCAAGGGGATTAAGACAATACTAACCTTACTGATTTGTCAAAACAATTTTTTTTACAAAGTGATGAGTATTTAAATTTTTAAATGGAAAACGCGAATTATTAAAAAGTTGTCTAAACTTTTGATGAAAGTGTGACATTTTTAATCTAACATATGTATTTATAATATTTTAAGAGAAAAAAATAACTATTTTGTCAATCTTAAACTTTTTTGAAAGAAGAGAAATCATATTCGAATCACACTTTTAATCAAAGTTTTGACTTTTTCTTAAAATTTTTCAGGTTTAAAAATTCAAATACTCATAACTTTATCAACATTTTTTCCCCGGAAAAAACTACCAATATTTGTGTACATTTATATATATTTGTATATTCTCTGACTCAAGCATGGACTGCGCATGTTTGATTTAAAACGAATTCGACCAATTATAGAATTTTGTGGGTTGTTCAAATCTTTTGATTTCTAATTTGGTTGCTGAAAAAATAAGCCATCAAAAACAAATTTGAAAAGCATAACTCTTTTTTTGATCCGAATTGGAAAGGTGTAGATCACCATTATCCCAAATTTAAATCTAATTTGATTTAAATAAAGCCCAACTATGAGTTTATTAATATTGATAGTATCTTAACAGAATATCAAATAGTTCAACTTTAATCCAATTAAAACTGAATTTTATTCATATTAGAAGCGTTGGAATTAAAATGTGTTGATGTTTTAATTCATAAAATACAGAGTATGAAGGAATTTCAATATTATATTACGTAGGTATTTAAGCTTAACAAGTTGCTGAATTAACAAAAAATATTGAAATTTGAATCCTTATTTAAATTTATCCCAAAATCAAACAAATTTTTCAACATAAATTTAAATGTGCAAAATTAATTAAAGCAATCAAATTTTTAATAATTAGTTTTTAACATCCCAAAAATAATAACGAAACCCTAATTTAATCCTGAATTTTTGTACGATTGGCGCTCTGATTTTATCGCCTAGGTTAAAATTGTCATTAAAGCAGAATCTGACCTATTACTTCCGCTTTGCCAAGAACCTCTGAGACCATCATTTTCGCCTGGAGGCGATGGGTCACCTAGATCAGGGATGGAACTCTGTTTCTCGACACTCTTTCTACAATAACTGTCACCATAAAAGGCCAAAGTTCTTCTTTTCACGTAGTTTATAAATTTAATTTATCATAACAGTCCTGGTTTCTGACGAAATATCTGTTTTATCACACCAAAACAATGATAAAAATTCTCAATCTTAGGAGGTGTGGCCTCCGTTTTTTTGCAACCTTGACCTAGATGACAAATCGAACTAGCACATTTCATATCGCGACTCTAAATACTTTTAAGGGAAGACAGTATTTTCAGTGTAATGACCCTGACCTTTTTTTTGCAAGAGTCTCTCGAAAGTCAATGCTTATACTGATGCGTGTAGAAAATAGGCCCCTTTAAAGAAATTAAAACTGGAATTTCAGATTATGATTCATAAAATTAAAAATCTCGAAAGTTTTGGGTCTAAATTTGAATTGAAAATGGTTGTGTCAAAATCTGAACGAGATAAAATTAAGAAAATCTAGATTAAAATTAAAACATGGATGATGATCAAAATATACAAACTGGATGCCTTCAAATTTAAACTTTTTAATTAAAATTCTAAAAACTAGAATCATCCAACTTTGAAATATGTAGTTCAATTGTAAAGGCTCTCAAGTTTTATTCGTCAAAATTGGAAGCCTCCACACGTGCATTGATTTCAATCGTCCATCTTTGAATCACAGATTTGCTACAGAAGCAGGATTTCATAAATCCATGATATTTCCAGGTTTTAAAGGAAAACATGTTAAAAAATTCTATTGAAAATTCGAGCTCAAATAAATTTTCAAGCATTTTAGTTTTTGCAATACAATTTTAAGAAAAATTCTTGTACACTACGTGCGGAAATTATCTACACGCCTGTTTTCTTTGAGGTGTTGTTAAATTACCTTCATTTTTATAATATTAACATTAACTTTTTTTAGGTAATAGCGCGAAAGGTAATAAAATTATGCGTCTAATAAGCCACATTGAACGTGAAATATCAATTTTATCAAAAAATATGGCCTTGAACGTCAAATAGATTTAGCCCTTGGGTCAAACTTAGTGAAAAACGTAGTAAAATTTCAAAAGCGTTTAAATACTTACAATTGTTTACAAATCGTTATTTACCTTATTTTAATGAATTTTAGAAATAATTATAAAAATGTCATTGCTTTGCATTATTTATTATTTATTTACATATATTATAAATCTTATTAAATTTTTTTCAATATTTCAAATTTTGCGACTTTTTTTGCACCAAATTGGACTTTGAGGTAGAATCTAGGGAAAAAATTCAAAAAATATCTGAAATAATTAACAAAAATAATGTAGAGAGTTAATAGTAAAATCTGCATTTAGCGTCGGTTTTGCGGCTGGCACTGACCAAAAATCCTGTCTCGGAACTCTTTTATCTGTTTCTTTCTCTGTTTTATCACGCCTGAGTAAACATCGCACATCCCTCCGCAGCTCCTCTCATCCACCCGCGCATCAATTCTCGGAAAGAATAAATCCAGATTCAACTGTACCTTTAAGAATGACCGAAAAACTATGAAAATTGTTTATTATTTTCATTCATTCCAATTTTTCGAAAATTAATATATATCAATTAAATTGGAATCAGCAGCTCCTAAATGGAAAGGGTTCATAACCGAATTCATGCAAATTTTAAACGTCCAAACTCACAAATATTTGAATTTGAATCTATGAAAATTTGGTAACAGTTAAATTTCAAGTTTATACAGATTAGGAACGTTAAAATATTTTAATTTTGAAATTTTAATTTGCCCTGAGTGTAAAAAAAGAGATTTAAATTTTTAACATCTTCCAAGGTCGCCCAAATTTATAATCTTAGAACTGGAACGTTCAAATGTATATTATTTTAACCCGGAAGGGTTACAATAATATAAATTTAAATTTATATTTTAAATTTATATATATATATATATATATATATATATTTAAATTTAATATAAATTTAAAAAATTCGAAGTTCAAATTTGAATAAATTACAATTAAAAAGTTTCCCTATCTGAATATTCACATATTGAAAACTTTCAAATTTGACATGGTCTACACTGAAAATTTATAAATTAGGATTGTTCGAAATTGGCAACGTTAAGGAAAATGTATTCAAATTATAAACGCTCAAGTCTGTCGAAATTGTAAGCCGCCAAGTTTATATTAATTTAAACTATGAAATTATCTCAACTTTTATTGATACAGAATATATAACTATCTAACTTTTTAATAATTTTAAACTAAAATCCTATAAATACGAAATTACTGAATCTAAAGTTTGAATCCATCCAAATAGGAAGCTTCAAATATCTAAATTCAAACATTCGAGATTAAAATTATTAGATTTATAATGAATTGAAATTTAAATAAAACGATATTGAAAGCGTTCAAATCGCAAAATTTCAAATAAGCGAACAAAACATAATTCTATAATTTTACATTTCCCACGGTTAAAAAGTGCCTGAAATTAACATATTCCGCCAGCATAAATCCTCACAAAAAATTCTTCAAAAATCGATAACAATCTCTTTAATATCTTCTGCATCCTCAATCCTTTTTTTCCTCAACCCAGAGTAACAAAATACGAAACAATCACCATAAATCATACAAGACACAAATAAAAATTTCATACATATTTACACAGAATATTTTTAGCACTCATCCAATGCTGCAATATTTCAGTACATAGAGTACAGTTACTGATTTTCGCATCTCGAAACAGTCACCAAACAATTGTACAGTTCCATACCGACCGAACAATGCGGATTACGAGTCTGCGAAATCACTATAACAATAAGGAAATCCTTACTATTACCAAACTACTTTGACAACTTTTGCGGTGGCCTGTGGATCATTGAAAACTATTAGTCTCAATTTCGCTTTCATCGATGCAGAAAGATGGAATTATGGATAATAAGCAAAAAGAAAAAAAATTCTCTATGGGAGCTTCAAGATAGTCTGAAAGACAGAAAGGTAAGCAAGACAGAGACAAGGTGGGCGTCCTCAACGAGAGTCAGTGCGTGACGTCAGGTTTACATATTTGGCCAGCAGACGTATCCAATCAAAGGATTTCACGTCGAGCAGTTTGCGCGAATCTCGATAAAATGTCGATAAAATGAAATCAAATCAAAGTCAACGAAATATAATAAAACGGACATGGTTGCGCGACTGATTGCAAAACTCTGGATCCGTTAGATCTCGGTTACTCAATCAAAGACCACAAGCGGGGTGATAGAAGCCTTTCTACCAAAACTGTTCTTGAATCGGTAAATTTGAAAAATCTTCAATTTTCGGGACCTCGAGTGACTCACGAAACTCACACAGTCAAAGCACAGGTGATTATTATGCATTCTCATGCTAGACTACAGAAACCGTGATAAACGTGTATGTATAAAACTCGTCCTTCTCAGGACCACTTCCGCAATACGTATGCCAAGGACCGAATCATTTTTATTAACATGACAACTTGCTCATCCAGACCTGCCAGATGAAAAGTGAAACTGTTGTTAAAATAATGATTGTGACTTATTCATAATATTAATGTTTATTTGGGTGAATTGAATTTATTACTTAAAGGAACTTGGAAGTTTATTTGAAATAAATAAAGAGTGGAATGTATTTTATTTGTTGCTAATGGATTTTCATGGCCGATATATAAATTTATCCATCAGATAAATTAATTTGTTTCAGAAGGAATTAAAGTTGATTTATCTCGGATAAATTTATTTTTTGCAATTGCAATTAAAAAAATCTAGCTATTTTCTTGTTTAGTTTTGATTTTTCTGACATTAGTGATTGGAAGTGAAAAGTGCCCAAATTGTTATTTATCCAATTTCAAAGCATCTAGAATAAAATGTTAAATAAAGGTTGTCTAATGTTGCATATTGCTCAATTTTAAAGGGAACAACTTAGAATGGGTAAAAATTGTTCAAAATGGGAAGCACGAAAGTTTGAATCAATTAAACCACGTGTCGCTGTAAGGTAGTCCTTGAAAATTGTTTGGTTATTAGTTAACTAAAAATAAGGCGAATCTCTGATTTTGGCAACCAAACAGAAAATCTTGAAAGTGAATGACACTTATTTTTATTACATATAGGCTCTCTTAAGTGCATCATTTTAAAGAAGACCTTTGTTTATTTTACTTAAATACAAAAAACACAAACAAGACAATACATAAAACTAAAAACTGTTGAATAAATAATTTATTATCTAATGAAAGTTATCCTGAACGGATTATTTTAAAACATTTAACCTCTATTCATAAACGAGTTTGCAAAAAATTCCCTGCTTCCACTCACCCAATCTCGTACTATTTTACTCAAGAATAAATACGTGAACAGGTGTTCCTTGTTGCACTAAATAGAACACTTAAAAGTTTCACTATAAAAAACCGGACAATGTTGCAACGCAAATCTCCTCAAGCAAAAAAAAATGATACACAAACAAACACCTTTACATTGAAAAATAAAATCCGGTTTCACGGACTTAGCACTTGAAACTTAAACGTCAAAGTCTTGGCCATTTTAAAATATTAACAATAATAATACTTGGCAACTTTTTGCCAGCCTTTTTATCGACACATGGTTCCAGTTCTCCGAATCCTCGAGTTCCCGAGTAGATTCGCGATACAACTAACCAGAATGGATCTATCAATCCCGACGATCGAAGATCGCGTCGAGGTCGGCCTTCGGTCAATTTGAAAGCTTCCGCCCAATAGCGTTGCTCGTTATGGAAAAAGCAGGTGAGTACGTGAGGAGATCGCACCTATTCCGCTTTCCAAAACAAGAAAGCTACATCATCACTATATCAATCAGGAGAAAAAGTAATTCAACAATTTATTTTTTTATTTCAAAAAATATATTTTTAATACTTTAACAGTATTTTTACTAATCTCCGTCTATCATATTCCCAGTTTTTGTCGGATATGAATATCAAATCTCCTCTTACAAGAATCATTTTTAAGCTTTTGTGGTAAAAATTTAGTTATAATTATATGAGTTTATAACATAGTTCAATTCAAATGCATTAAGTATTCTTTAAATTTTCTTCTTTCTTTTTTTTTGAAGTAGGAGGATAAATTTTTATCGTGATTTTTCAAAATAACTCTTCAACAATTAATGAATAATAGTTTGTCTCTAATGCCATAGAATAGAACAACTATATAAAAATTGTATGTTTAAAATCTTTAAAAAACTACATTTTGTTTTAAATTTGTTAAAATATTTCCAATTTTTCAATTTTTTAATATATTTTTCCAAACGTATTTTCAAAAGAGTTGTTTCGCAATTTTAGATAAAATAATTTTTCAATACATAATTTTAATCCAAACCGAAGGTGCGTTTTAACTTTTTTAATCTGTTGAGTCGTTCAAAAGAAAAAAATTATTAAAAATTAAAGGCGGTAAAACACTTATTCAAATTGGTGTCACATGGGTGTCACGTGACTCAAGAGGTTCTCATAAGTATATCAATGTGACGATGTGGCTTTGACGAAAACCAGGAAAACGATGAAAACTAACGAAACCCATGATAAAGTGTAGCGTCTGCTGTCAATTCTATTTTGATTTGATAGCTTTATTTTTTAAGGTTTATGTGACAAAAAAGTTATCCTGTTGTAATATTTGGATTGAGAGTCAGTAGCACGTTGAAGGAAAAAGGTAAGTACAATTATTAGCAAATTTTAAAATCGTACATATTCACGAATTGCTCAGTAAACATGACTACATTTAAGAACTCTTTCAATCCATTCTTTATAAATACCGTAAACATACTTAGATTTCCAGTATTGGCATTTACGAAATCCTCCTTTGAAATTTTTTTAAACAATATTTTGCGACTTCTATTTTCGATGTGCACATAACCAAAAAAAAAATAAAAAAAAAAACAATGGCACAGAAATGAGATATTTGAAAATCACTGACACATGAGCTGTGATTGGTGGAAAATACGACCGCTTTCACGTCAAAGGGGCCCTCTAATCGACATCGTGACAAAAATTCATATTTCAACGTTAAATTAAAAATAGCAAACAATATGTAAAAAATACTGTATTAGCGTTCTTAAAATTAGAATTTTATATAATATAAGATCAATTTATTGGGAAAATGATATCTGACTTTGGAAACAACCCTATTCACTAGAAATTATTCTAAAAATTTGTAATCTTGCAAAATTGACAAATTTCGCTATAAAATCTTTCATATTCTTATTCGAAATTTTTCTAATTTTTGCTACAAGTTGGAAAGAAATTTTCGTAAACTTTTAAACCTGCTAAATATATTTTAAAATTATTCGCATTTTTCCTGAAATATTCAAAAAATTCTACACAGTAAAAAAAATTGCCTTGAATATATTTTAATATCTTTTAAAATAATTCCGTTTTTCGAAACAATGCTAAGATCTTTGCAAAATTAAAAAACGGTTTAACTCTTTCAAATTCTTTTTCAACATATTTTGAAATCTTAAAAACTTAAAATTGATCATTTAAAATAAAACCTAAATTGATCAAACTTTTCCCAGAAATCATTATAGTGCGGTGTAAAAATGTTAATAATAGATTTACTTATTATTATTAAAAATTAATTTACAATTAAATTTTTCTCTTTTATCAATATGCAAGGTTTAGAAACATTTAGAAATAAATTTTATCACGAAATAAAATTTCTTGTTTGGAAATTTTTATATACAAAATTGATGGTGCAGAAAATTTGTAATCTTTGTCAATATTAAAATTCCCAAAATTGAAAATATATTAGGCTTATTTGTTCCAACTGAATTTTTTTTTAATTTCATCGTTTTTACGTTATAATCAGAAATGCAATAACAATTTAGTTCGAGCAAATAGTTTGAATTCATTGAAATTGCAAGCGTCAAAGTGGTAATTTTTCCAATATTCAAGTATTAAAAGTGTAAATTTGCCCAAACTTATTCCAAATTTTATCATTCAAATTAGAAGCATCAAAAATTTCATGTATCCGAAATGGGAACATTAAAATTTAATTTGTGATGTTTGGAGTCAGCGAAATGTAATAGAAATTTGAAACGCTCAAATTTGGAAGAGGATTAAACTTTTGATTCATATTTATGAAAACTAATGTCCTAATTTAATCCAAATTGATACTGAAAAAAATGAATTATATCGTTTATGATCTTGGATTTTTAAATTTACGACAGAAATATATAGATGTTAAGCCGTACAATTTGGATGGTAATTTTTGAAATCCGTTTAAAATTTTTAAATTTTCCGCCTTGTTGTCTACAGATTGCTGTCCAAAATTTAAAAATCCAAGACCATAAACAGTTAAATCAATGCATATTTCTCAGTGGAAGGAGTTAACATTTAAAACATTAAAGTTCACATTTGAATGTACAGCCATAGAGAAAACTCGGTAGACGACACCTTCTGACTTTAGACTACAATTACAAAAAATAGCAGAATTGTTATAAATATAGTAAATCTTCAGGATTTTGTTGTAAATCAAATTGAACATTGAGATTTCTTGTAAATCTTTACAATTTAGATTGGTCCTAGTTGCAAGCAATCAGATTTTAATTATTCGAAAATTCAAACCTAAGCAGAAAAAAAGAATTTCTCTAGCAACGAATAATAATTATTGAAATTAAAAGCGTGGAAACAATTCATGTGACATTTATATTGATAACTTTTTGTTAGAAAAAACATTATTTACGTAGAAAGCACTATAAAATAGTAACAAAAATAAGAAATTAGTTTAAAAAAAAAACAAAAAAATTTTATTTTTATACATAGATAAAACCCATGCTTGCATAGTCAAACTTTTCGCGTTGGAATTCGAACCAAAAGCATTTGTTGCGATCGGTGCTACGCTGCCACGATATTAAAAAATTTGAAGAAGACTTTAGCAAACATTACAAATTCCAAATACTAGAAAAGACTTTTTACAGTGTCCAAATTAAATGTTTTCAAAACTAAACCGTCCAAATTTGTACTTAAAAAAAGAAAGCTACCAGGAAAATTGGGTTTAATTTTTAAAAGCCCCCAAACTGTAAAAATGTATCTCATTCAAAATTTGTTTTAAACAAACTCTTTGAACCTACGCGTTTAATGTTCTGGAAACATTAGGCCACTTACACTCAATTCTACATCAACTAATTCTCACTTATGTATCACAGAATTCGTATCATAATGAGCACCGTAAAATAGAACACGAATCCTGATTAGTAGTCAAGTCAAGAGTGCGATGACATTTTTAGATATGCATCAAGATAAGCAAAAAAATTCAAGTCCAAGAACTATTTTTAAGTAGTCGCACTCTCTAGTGACTAAAACGTCTGCAGATCTGAAGATGAGTGCGTGGGATATTACACAACTGTTTTAAGCTCATACAAACAGTGATTGTCGTTATGCAAAAAAAAAAAACGAAAAAAAAACAGGAATTCCAATATAAACAAATCAATCCGGATTATGAGATCTACTCTGGACAAGCGTTGACTCATAAGAGGCAAGAAAAAAAACAGAGTGCAATAAATTAATTTCATCTACAGCTCAGGGTTAAAGGCCCTTCGAAATAAGAATGTGCAATAAAGTCTGTAGTAAAAAGTGTAAATGCATATTAAATTGGATTACTAAAACAGACACTTAAGCCTGGAAAACGTGAAAGCAGAATTCAAATCCAGAAAAAAGAGAAACTCGGAGAAATTTGCACCTGGGCAAATATTTTTATGAGAAATTATAGAATATTTTAAAAGTTGATAGAAAAATTAACAAATACCAATTTATTTGAATGGCTAAGGATATAAAACTTTAATATATACAACGTAAAAGTAGAAAATTCAGTCCTTATTTTCAACTAGAAACTAAATTTAATTTAAAGTAATTTTCCTGGATTTAAATAAAAATAAGAATCCAGGTACTAAGCTGTTGGAAGTATTCGAAGAACGTTATGAAAAATGAAATTCGAGGTTGCAACTGCAGAACTGATATCTTTTCATATCAAGTCGCCGAGATGATAAATGATAAAATATGATAAGGAGGGTTAAGAAAATTAAAAGGTTTCAAGATGAAGCTAAAAAAGCACTTCTAAATATTAAAAATAACTTTAATAACCAACAAATTTTCATTGATTCTCATAATCAAGAATATTTTTTCTTTTTAAAATTCCATCAATAACAGTTAAATTGTCATTCTTATAAGTACATATAATTAAATATTTATTTCCAAAATTTGTCATTTCGTCCTTAATATAATTAATAAATAATGATTCAATGTCAATTTGAGACTAAACTTATCAATGCTCTTAAAATTAAACTTTACTATAGTACAGTAGACACCCTGAAGAACTACAGCTTTTTTTTTATTTTGTACTTTATTTTATAAAATATATATTGTAGCGCTTTAAAATTATATAGATGCCTTTTATTATTCTTATAGACGCACCTATATATGAATGGTATCGCGGCAAAAGCATGTAAGTCCATGAAACAAATTATTCAGGAGAGAAAAACCCTTCTAAAAAATATAACTCTAAAAAAAATGAGAGTAAATTTGATATTTGATGGAGCTCTAGAGATCTCAATAAACAACATTTTAAAAAGTTAATATTTTTCGGAATACAGATCGTAAAATAAAATATATGCCTGAAACATTATAAACGCATTACGAGACAAATAGAAGGCTGCAGAGTAAAAAATTAAATTTAAACAATTGATTCTTAAAAAAATTGATTTTACAATACTACATAGTTGTTTTATACAATATATTTAGCATATTTATATTTTGAAACTATTAAGTTAATCAAACCTAATCTATTTCCGGTTTTCATTTTTGAAAACATACTTCCGGTTCGAATTTGTAATCTTATTTAACCACAATTTCCAGTAGAATTTTAGCGAATTTTTAAGCCAATTAAAACGTGTTTTCATAAAAATGGCACTTACAATATGCGTATGCTGTGATATCCATCAATTTCAATGTTTTCATAAATTTGAGGTAATATCTGAAATAATCAATATTTTGTTATACTCTTAGTCTTATTTTAAAGCTATTTTTCTACATTTTCGCAGCAGCTTATGAACATATATAAAAAAATGTTCTATCCCTGTGCAAGAACTTAGTTTTAACAAAAAAGTTGAAGAATTTTGAAAATATCTTATCTGTAGCATAATCACAATAAAAATTAAACATATTTATATTTTGAGGGATTTTTATAGAAACTTTATGGCTATATCTTTCATATATTATTATATAAATTATATTATATATTTATATGATAGGAAATCTGTTAGATTTATTCTCATACGCCGTGGCTATACTATGGGTAAATAGCTTTAAAATGAGCTTAAGAGCATTAAAAAATGTTGGTTATTTCACAAATAACATAAAATTAAAGAAAACATTCAAAGTTACACTATTTCGATGTGAACTTTTAACCGGTAGTTAACCGTCAACAAAGACTGTAACTTTAATTACAAAAATTAGTAAACAATTTTCATTTAAATTAATTAAAATCGACAATTCTGTGTCAAAAAACTTAAACTTTCAGTACACGCGGTAGCAGGTTCTCTTTCTGAATAGACTAATTTGGTAAATGTAAATATTGTACATTCAAAGAAAATTAGGTATTTTTACTTCAACCACTTGCTAAATTGTTTATTTTTAATTACTATTTAGTGAAAAAAATAAAATTTTACTAATTATCATTCATTACAAAGATATTACAGAAATAAAGTTTTGTTCCGTGCATTTGGTCCATCCCCCCCCCCCCAGATTTAAACAAAGTGACGTTAGCTGATGGTTGAAGTAAAAATATCTAAAAGGGGAAAAAGGGGAAGTTTTTCGTAAATAGGGTGAAAAAGAGTAATATCATAAAAGTGAGAATACAGGGGAATAGGAGAAAGACTACGATTCCCGTTTTTTTAAACAAAAGTAATTTTTTAATTCCTTTCCTTTAGTTATTTATTTCATTACCGTTTCTCCCTGAAAGTGAAATGTCGATTATGAAAAGTGAAAGAAAAATATTTCGCATTCAATAAAGTGGCAGACTACTTTATAGTGCGCGGATGAACATTCATGAAGGATTTCTCACAAGCAATAATGCCTTTATTTTCTACGCTATCGACCTTTGAACCAAGAACGACGGCTTTCAAGCGAGACTATTTTTACGGTGATCTTTTAATTAGACAACGCAATGCCTGAACCCTCATTTACGATTTTCTTTAAGAGATCTGATCATTACTTAACTTTTTTTAACAATAATTAATCATAAAACCCGGTATTTTTTAATGATCAATTGGAAGAGATTAAGCATAAATGGGGATCTCACATAAAAAATGGGCACAATTGGTCCAAGTCCTTTTTGGAAATTTCTATTAGTTTTATGAACTACAAAGTAAATGCGTGTCGGTAAAATAAAGCGAAAGGCCTTTTTCCATACATTTTACGCAGTGTCGCTTTATAATTT
Source organism: Druon quercuslanigerum (assembly GCA_010014905.2). NCBI lineage: Eukaryota > Metazoa > Arthropoda > Insecta > Hymenoptera > Cynipidae > Druon > Druon quercuslanigerum. The sequence continues at coordinate 23,971 of JAAAKG020094485.1, forward strand.
TAACTGAAAGATAAATAACCATCAAAACAAATTAAATAATGAAAAATTGTCCGAGAGTAGAAAAGCAACGCCCCAAGTTCAGGCAATTGATTCAATTGAGTCTGCTTTAAAGAAGCGAGAATCATATCAAATAAACTTCAAGCATTATTTTACCATTCATTTTTAATTGAATTCTACAAGAACTAGAATTTACAAGCTTTCATTCTAGTTAGTTTTATTTTTTAAAGTGAAATTTCGAGTACCTGTGGAATAAAAAAGAGTTTTTGTACAATGTTTTAAGCGAATCGGGGACTCGATTGAAAAATGCATTGTATCAATTTAACAGTTCCGCAGAAAGACGATAATTTGATTGTGAGATTAATGAGTTTTAACTAACAGATTAAGGCGCTTGAGGATAATCTTATCAGTTGGCAAACTGTCTTTTTAAAGACGACCTTAGGAAAAATTCAATTAATTTATGGTGTCTCAAGATACTTGTTTAGTTTTTTTTTTACTCGCGATGAGTGTGGTTCGAGCTCAGACAACTATTTATAGTGGAGCACATGCAGTGCAAACTCGACAGCGCGAAAAGAGACAGAAGAATAGAACCCTATTAAATGACCAACCTGATCAGTTCAAGGACACTCAAGCACAAAGTGGTCACGATTTGCGATAGTTGTGAATCCTGCAGGAATTTTCTCTACCGGCTTTTATGAAATAAAAGCACCATAAAGTGGAAAATGTGACGGTTCATTATTATTTCTGGATTTTATGAGAAGCATATTTATGTTTATTAATTGAATTAGTCAAATTTCTTCATCAAAAAATCTGCATTATATAAAAAGTGAAACACTTTTTCTCCTTAATTAAATTATGAAACTTTTATAAACGTGAAAGCTCTTAAGAAAGTGAGAGTGATAGGCCTAATATCAATAATTTAATGATTTGCAGTCTGCTATTTTCCTTCCTGATTTTCTAATAAAGAAAAAATCGCATGATAGTTTTCAAGATCCACTCTCTATAATGTAATAGTGTTCTCTCAGGGAACACTAAACACGCATCAATGCCGGTATAATGTATTACCACTCGCTTCTCACTGGTGCAGCAAACTTTCACTTGATTGACATTGTTTTAGTTCATCCAAGCAGTGCAGCTGATACCAAAAGATTAAAACAATAATTAATGATTTTCAGACTTTGTAACCGATGAGTGTTTAGTAATAAAACAAGGCCATCTGATTAATCAATAAATTCAATATATCGAATTCAAACAAAAGAAATGGTTTCAAATAAAAAAATCCAATTATTTCTAAGTTTCAGTAGTTCAATTCAAAGTAAATAGCTGAACCACTAAGAAAAGTGTGAATAGCCATGATTTATAATCTGCTATAAGCCTTCTGGTAAACCGTCGATCAGAACCGATCGTCATGAACGATTCACGATGATGCGAAATTTATCGGAGATAAAGTTATGAAGCATTTACAGTTAATGCTATCAACCTCGAGATTTTTTATATTGCCTTACAATCGGGTACAAATATATTATTTTAGTACATCTGTCAACACTTAATTTTTATAATTAATTTCTAATTTCAAATTTTTTGTTTAAAAGCTGAAAACAATTTATGTAAAAAAAAGTTGATGAAAATGACCTAATATCGGATATAAATTATCAGTGATAACTCTTTGAAATTTATCAACAAAAATAGAAAATTAAGAATTTATTGGTGTAAATAAAATAAAAAGTAAAACAAGAATAAAGGAGTCGACCATAAATATGTCCACATGAATCATTTACTGCAATACAGTTTAATTTACATTGCATTTTGTACAGTTCACGTTCTGTTATTTGACCAAAGAAAATTCGAGCTATTTTGTAAATTTTTTCTCTATATTTCTGAATCGCCAAAAAAATTAATTTCTTTTATTTCCTTCGTTGCGCTACACGCTTTTATCAAATTTACTTAAAATTTTAAGTTGTGTTCGACAACAGCTGTCTTGGTATCAAAATAACATCCTCAAACCTGTAAATAAAATTCCCTCACAACCCAATAAAATAGTCCAATTTTAAAAACTATTTCTCAAAATTCTATCACTCCAAAAATGTAAAGCCGGCCATTCGAATACAAAAAATTTCCAGTAATAAATAATTAAACCTAATTAATTTCCTAAAGTTATAATTGTATTAAAATGCACTATAGGCAGTTAAAACAAACACGTGTTTGATATGATGTAAAAACTTGAAATAATCTCCAAATCGTGAGTATCAGAGGACAATGCCAGCGATACAATTTTTATCAACGGAAAGTGACGTATCCTCGATCCGAAGACGCCAGAAATAGGAAAGTACTAAAAGCCCGAGAATTCAAATAAATAGCCAATGGGGGATTAAACAAGTGCAAGGAACGCTTTGTCTTTTTTGAATAGGCTGAAAACTGAAACCTCTCGAAAACCCTTGAAGTTTTCACGAAAGTGGGAAACCGAACAGCGCACACGAATATCGACTTCTCACTTTGGCTGTGACGGTCATCGAAAATGGGAAAATATGATTTTCAACTCACCGAAAAGTGGCTCCTGCTTTTCCACTGGGTCAGACGCACTTAATGATGACTTTTACACTAGAAAACAAACACTTTTTGATCAACGGGGAGGGACGGCCGAACAACTTGTAGACACCAACGAACGGATGGTTTCGCGACAAAAGGGGAGAAACACGACTGACTCGAGAAGTTAGCTGCAAACAACAGAAATCGATATATAAAAGATGGCGACCTTCTTCGATTTTTCTAGAGCCCGCGAATCCACGTGGAAAATTTTAAATGAAGAATAATCATAAAACTTTTACGAAAATGATACACTTATCTCTATTATAGAATGAAAATTTAGGTGCACAAAACCAGAAACAAAATTAAATTATCTTCAAAATATCTTACCTTTTTTCAATGTAATTAATAGAAGTGTCAATAGAAAAGTTAACCTCAAAATGTTGTAATCCGGTTTTCACTTTTCCAAACGAGTTTCAAGTGAAAAATACTAGAGAATGGACTTTTATGATACATAAAAATAAAATATCCTTGAAACAAAGATATTATTTTGACTACTTGCTCTGGGTTTTCCAACGAAAATTTGGTATTTTCACGGAGAATCCAAAATGAGCGAAATTTCGAGAACTCCCACGAGTTATTGCTACACCAAAGATATTAGATCCTGATATCTTTACTACTACGTGGTTTTTGCGCATGACCGCATTTCATGACAGAATAAATTTTGGTGTTTGCGTTAACACTAAAGTATGTTCTATTTATATTTAATTTATTTAAATGTTTAAAAATTTGGATGATTTTGATTCAGTTTATAAGGTGATTACTTCTAAAGTGATATTGAATAGTATACGAGTTGCAAATTAAAAAAAAAAAAACAATGAAACCCCAGGTTTTGAGCCTTTACAAAAATATTTTGCGTTACGGGCAAAATTTGAAACACACCGACAAAGATTACTTTCAGAAACGAATCAGGAAGGCTTTTAGGGAAAATAAGGAATTAAATGATAAAAACAGCATCGATTTCCAATTGCAGGTAATTTTATGCAAATTTTATTTAGTAACCTCTAGAAACCTAACCTCACTTTTGTTGTCTGCTGCATTTTCGGCCTTTACATTTATTTCCCAGCGCATTAAATGATTAAAAGTTCCATTGCCCTGTTATCTATAGTGTTTTAAGTCACTTTTGAATTTAGACAGTGAATAATTTTACCAAAACTTCAGTTCAAACAGCCGGATTTGATCGGTCCACACAGACATTACATTAGAGAAGCCTTAAATATAAAATCAGTCTCCTTAAGGCATGTCCATAAAATGTGTTACTAATTTTTAGCTTTTTTTAAACCTCAGCCACCCTTCTTTGACGACCATAGTGTACCCCCCCCCCCCTAATTAAAAGTAACTTAAAAAATTCTCTCAGTATAGGGGAAAGTAGGTTGGTTTTTCACGGAACTACAGGAATAACTACTTTTAAATTGCCGAAAAGTGGAATTTTTAAGGCAGAAACTCAATTTTTTGGCAAACACTTGACTTATAAACCCGAAAATATGAGTTTTTGCCTAACAGTTTATTTTCAACCAATAAATATAAATTTTCTATCAGGAAAGATGAATTTTAAATTTATAAGGACGAATTTTTAACAAAACAGTTGCATTTTTGAAAAGAAAAGGTCACTAGCAAAATAGTTGTATTTTCAAACTACAAAAATGCATTTGCAACCCAATGGTCGAATTTCCAACCCGGAAGGTTGAATCTTCAACAAAAACGTTGATTTTCTACCAAAACACGAATTTTTCAGGGTTAAATTAAACGAATAGAAACGAATTTTCAACAAAACAGTTGAATTTTCCACCAAAAGATCAGTTTTCAGTAAAAAAAAAAAAAATTCTGAACAAAATAGTTGAATTTTCAGACCTTCAACAACAAAAACGAAAAAAAATTTTAACCAGCTAAAGTCAACCAAAAAATAAGCATTTTTAACCAATTACTTGAATTCTGGATTAAAAAGACGAACTTGTTACTAAATAGTTGAATTTTCAACTGATAAAACGGGTAAATTTCGGAAGAAAAGTGGAAGTTAAATTTTCAAAAAAAAGATTATGTTTTAACCAAAATAACGGAGAAATTTTAACAAAAAAGTTAAATTTTGAACCACAGATGTGAATCTTGAAAAAATATTAATTATCAGCCAACTTTTTTTTAAGTATTTAATTCAACCTAAAGATTAATTTCAAAAAAAAAATGGTTGAATCCTCCACTAAAGCAGAATAATTTTCCAACCTGTTACAATTTAAACCAGAAAAGGCGAATTTTCTATAGAGATTAATCGTCTGCCAACGGAGACGAATTTATAGAAAATACATGAATTTTCGACAAAGTAGTTGAATTTTCAACTAGTAAACACCAAAAGTATTTTCAAATAAAAATCTCAGTTGTCAACCAAAAATAGAAGTTACATTAAAAAAATTACTTTTCAACACAAAAAAAACGAATTTTCAATAAAATAGTCAAATTTGCAACCATAAAAATTAATGTTCAACTAGCATGATGAATAAAAAAAATGCATTTTCGACAAGAGTGCAACTTTCTACCCAAAAGATGATTTTAAAACTATGAAGATTATTATTTTTTAAATGGAATAGTTACATTTTGAACCAGAGCCACAAGCAAGCGAAAGAAAAAAATTAGTTCAACGCCCAACCAGGTAGTTGAACTATTGATCAAAAAAATATTAATTCAGTTTGAATTATGAAAAAAGAAGTATGAAACAATTATGAAACAAGAGAAAAACGAATTCTTCAAAAAAGGTGAAGAGAGGATTAGGGGAAAGAGTGTGAAGCCTTTAATATGAAAAAGATTCTTAAACTTATTAGGCGCGATCCCCCTCGTATTGGTAATGGTAGTAAATGGATGGCCCCTCACTTATAATTTTGTATTTAATTTCAGAAGGGATACGCTCTTTTGAAAAACAAGAACGTAGTGTAGAAAATGGCCTCTAATATCCCAAAAATCCTGCAGTATTTACCTCTGCAATTCAGCAGTCTGCTTTACCGAACTTCAATAAAAAATTCTACAAGTTTCTTAAATCCATTTGGTGGTGTGCAAAAAAATGCACATTTCACTCAGCTCCGTTTCAAATCTTACAAAAAGAATTTGGATCTCTCAAAAGTGCCAACACTTAATGAAAATGATCTGGAAGAGCAATTTGTTCGAGGAAGTGGTCCAGGAGGGCAGTCGACAAATAAAACATCAAATTGCATTGTTCTAAAGCACAAACCTACAGGTATAGTCGTAAAATGCCACGAAACGAGAAGTCAGTTTCAAAATCAAAAAATATCTAGAGAAATTATGACTACGAGATTGGACAATTTGCTGAATGGAGAAAACTCTGTTGAATGTCAAAAGAAAATGCTAATGGAGAAGAGTTCCTTGGAAAGGAAAAGAAGGCAAAAGAAAATGCTGGAGTTGAAGAAATTATTTAAAGAACGTGAGGGGCTGACTTGATTTTTTTCAATGTAGTTACAAAAATATATCACGTACAATTTTACATACTTCAGTAATAAAGTATAGTTTTATTTTAAATCTGGTGTTTTATTTATGCTGATGAAATTTAAAATATATCCGAACTTTTAATTATTTAACCAGAGGACCTCGCACAAAATGTTTGTAAAAGGCCTTTGGATGATAGTGAGGTAATTGAAAGTTAAAAATTCGAGCTCTTAAAGCTCAATATTTTTTCATTTGAATTTTAAAATTGAAGCATAACAATATTGTAATTGAAACACTCAATAATTTACACGTATAAAAAAGAAGCTTTTAACACTTCTCAGCTGGTCAATTTTCAAATAAATGCCCTTTAGCTGCAAAATTTTTAACTTTTCTAAATTGAATAGTTAAAATGTTTCTATTTAAGAGATACTAATCTACGATACATTATCATTTTCAAAGGTCTTCATTGCACAATGAATTAATAAATTTTTTTTAATGTTATCATTTTAAGCAATCTTAAGTTAGAAACATCAAAAATTAAATGATTAGAAATTTTATTTTAAACTTAACACGGTTTGAATTTCAAGTTAATTTAATTCAATTTTAAGTCATAATTGTTATTTATACATAAAAATTAAACACTTTTATTTACAAATTAAAAATGGGACAGTTAAAATTGTAACGTTCAAAGTTTTACTTGAGGGCTCTGCAATTTTAACAATTCAAGGCTTTATATTTTCAAGTAATTCAGTTTCAAATTTGTATTTTACATTAAATAATTCATTTTGAGCGAACATTTAAATTCCGCCGATTATAAAATAGTTTGTTTTTTTTTAATAAAAAGTTTCAAATTGAATAAGTCAAAAATATAATATTTTAGACAAACAATATTTAAATAGAATTAGAGGTAGAACCAAGACGTTTAATTATGAATCTATTTATTTGAACTTACTTCAAAATTGAAAATAGTTTATAAAGTTTCAGTTGGACGTTTACATTTGTTTCACTTCTAAGGCTTACGAATTGAAACAGTCTTGTAAAATCAATTATTTTTGACTATTTTATTATTTAAGTCTTTAAACCTGCATTTTAAAATTCCTTGAATTTGAAAATTTACGCTTCAATATAAAGATCAAAAGTGGAAATGGAGATACAGTTTCCATGGTCAATAAAATAAAAAATTTCGAATTATTAAAGCTAAAGATGTTTACATATAAAGCCATAAAAATTTGACTGCAAATTAAAGGAATCAAAACGAAACTATTCAATTTTAAACTAGTTTAAATTAACGTTTAAACGTTATTTTACTCCACATTTTTTAAATTTAAACGCTCAATACTTACACGTACAAAACTGACAAGTTCAAAACAATATAAAATCAAAGCATTTTTTATTTAATGCAACTAAAAAAAATGCAAAAAATATAAATTCCAGCCATAACCTACATTTGGTCAATTTTTAAAATTTTATAATTTCAATATATTTTAAGCTTCTTTTTAATTAGAAATATTTTGAAGATTCCCCTAATTTTTTTAAAATAAATAATTTTTTATTTGTCCACGAATATCGGGAACATTTTTTTATTATCTTAAAACCTTTAAAAGTCCTTAAAAAGCTTCAAAGTTTTATTTTAAAACCTTTTAAAACATAGATTTTCTTCGAAAGATTTGAATCAGTTTTGTAATTAACACTTCTAAAGATCTTTATGAATACTTCCAATTTTCCATTTAAAAAATCGTGAAAAATTGCACTAAAATCTTGCAGAATATTTTTAAAAATTCTATTAAAATTAATTTTTCGGAATAAAAAATCATTTAAATTTTGCTAAGAATCTAAGATAATTTGACTTTTTATGAAACCGTTCACAACTCTTAAAAATTTTTCCTTAATTTTTTTTTTGATATTTGCAAAAATCTACATTTAAAAAAAAAGTATTTCAAATCATTCAAGTTGGAAACTGATATTTCATTTCAATTTAGCTCTCTGAAAATTTAAACGATTCAAGGCTTTCAATTTCAAACATTTCAGTATAAAATTATTTAGTATGGAGTATTTAATTGATAATGGATTGTTTTAAATAAAGTCAAATATTGATACAGTAAATAATTTGCTTTTTCTAAATTTGACGTTTACATTTGTTAAACTACTAAGGATAGATAATTGAAAAATTCCATTTTTAACATATAATCTGTAGAAAAATTATTGTTCACTTTTAATACTTAAGTACAGTTCAATTTAAAAAAGCATTAAATCACTTACATTTAGAACTGATTAACTAAAAGCATTCTTTATCTAAAACTTTTAATTTCAAAACCTTTCAACTTTTTGTTTTTATCTGAACTGAATTTTTTAAATTCTTTAAATTCCAAGTTTTCGCTTAAATATAAAGATCCAAATGGAACATTTTTAAAGTATAAGCATTATAAACTTTATTATATGAGAATTGAAAAAGTAAATAGCCAAAGTTAATATTAATAAAAAGTTGAAATCGAAAGTATTTAAATTTGTAAATAATTTCTCAAAAAAGAAAGATTATTTTAAATTGCACTACATCATTATGTTATGTTTCTGTTTTGTAAACTAAATGATTTCATCAATAAAAATGTAAGTAATTAATCGTAACATTAAAAAAAGTTAAAATTGAACTTATTTTAAAGATTTCCAGCCTCAACAAATTTCCGGTTTCCCGGTCCAGCAGCCACTCCGGAAAGAGTTTTTACAAACATGTTGTGCAGGGCCCTTTTGAAAAAAAAATATAAGAAAGGAAATCGGCGGATTTGAATAACGAGAATAAATATTATGGAAAATTCGTACTCTTTTAATAATAATTTCTCTTTCAAACTCATGAGACTTACATTATCCTTTGTTTCAAATAAGGTATCTAGGAGGTGCTTCCTTACATGGAGTTTAAAATAGAATATTACATACATAATGTGTACTCTAAAAAAAGAAGTGATTATTACTCTATTGTAAAGCTGAATGCAGTCTTGCGTGTCTAAAAAAAACATGTAACAAAAAGAACGAAAACCGTGCATGTAACTTAATTTCTCGAAACTCAATAATTAACTCGAACGTCGAAGACTGTCTACTTTAAAATCCATGTATTCTATACAAAAGAAAAAATTCATTAGCACAGCTCTCGCCGCTATCACTTTAATTAAAGACAAAAACAAAGAAAAAGTAAAGAGAGTTCAAAGAACGCCAAGACCGCATTTAAAGAATGTACAGTTTAGCGATTTTCTTTTACACCGCCTACTAATTCTAGAATTATACTCAATCGTAATGATATAATAATTATAATATCACTAAACTATGGTGTCAGCGGTATTAAATACTAAAGATACACAAATACCATTTGTACACAATGTACACGACCGGACGATCCCGAATTCAAGAGTCAGTCGGGGTAATTTAATATTCATCGGAATCGATCCGAGGTACACTTTCTGCCACTCAAATTCCTCAACTGGTTTTCAACCATGGGCTATAATGTCCCCTGCCCTTAAACCTTTTCTTCGGGGGCTGACTTGATTTAGGGGAAGAACCGGAACTTCTTAACCTTCGATTGCTCGCTACCTTTACTGAAAGAATACTATGGTCCCTGTCGACTTGATCTTCGATCTTCATCACTCTTACAACGGGTTGAAACTCGATGCTCGAACGCCTATTTTGCAAATCTATTGGCGCCCCGACCGGCGAGTTGACCCGTTCTGAGAGTGCGCAGTCGACATCGCCAGCATCCGACGAGATACCACCTCTCACCCTCCTCAACCTCGTCCTCGGAGACATATTCAAATACGAGTTTTTCTTACAATTCTCATTTTCGAGAAGCAAGGGCGATGTCGCCCTTCCACCAGGTCGCTTCCGAGACAATTTCTGCATCCGCCTCGAGAGGCACTTTGTTTTATAAGTAACCACATGCGACTCAGAAGACCCGGTTGCTCTCCGACGACCCCGATTTCTAATCAGAGCCTTTGTCATGTTGCGTTTTCTGGGGGAGACGTTCAGCATGACTCTCCTTGAGCGACATTCCCTGTCCGAGGAGGAGGTTGGGAGACGGTAATTTTTTTTCTTTACGGTTTTTAAGTTCTCGTCGTTCCCCGAAGAACCTTCAGAAGTTTTCAAGGAATTTTGCGAGGAGTCCCTCTTAGAAGAAGACATTTCATCGGTCTCGGATGAAGTTTCTTTCTTCACCTTTGACGAATCCCTTTTAGAGAAGATCTCCTCGCTTTCCAAAGACGTCTTCCGGCTCTTCGAAGAATCCCTTCTCGATACGAGTTCTTCGGTTTCTGAAGAAGATTCCTTCTTCCCCTTCGAGTCTTTTTTCGAACAAGTTGTTTCATCTTTTGGCTTTTCGGATTTGGAATCCTCGAAACTCTGACTCCTACGATTTGGAGTCTCGGCTGATCCATTTCTTCTTTCTCCGCAATCACCGAATGAACACGATCCGGAGGATTTGGAAGCACGTTTTTCTGAATTCCTGATGTCTCTCTCGCTCGTCGATTCACTGCCTGGAGCTTGAAGTCTCTCGCAGGCTTCCTCTTTCACAGCTGCTAGTTGAGAAGTTGCTTCAGACCTTTTTTCATTTTCGTAAGCTGCCATTTGCTTCGTGTGGAGTTTTCGACGGAGTTTGTTTCCTGGCCAGCCAGTCCGGTTTTTCCTTCGCTTTCGCCGTTTCAGAGGAGATTCACCGTTTCCTTCGCCACAATCGGAACTCGCACATGATGAGTTTTCGAGGCAGGGGATAAGCTCGTGGCAATTTTCGAGTAACTCTAGTAAATTCACTGGTGCGCCCTTTGGTATTTGAGTTTCCTCCACGGCTGTCTCCTCTATGTTTGGGAGAAAAATATCCTCGAAAGAGTCCTCTACTTCCTGCAGCTGGAATTTGAAATTACAGATTTGTAGTTGAGTTAACATTACAAAATTAACGATTCTACATTTTGCAGAAGGTTGAAAATTGTACAAGGATTTAGACTTTTCGTGCTTGAAAAATATAATCATGATTAATAAAGTCTTAAAACAAAAATATTGCTACAAATAAAATTCCAATCTGACACAAGTATAAAACCTTTTAATTCTAAATTTACTTTTTCTATTCTGACGAAATTTTTATGAATGAACAAACTTTAAGTATTTAATTTTTGTGACTTAAAAATATAATTTTTCGTAATACAAGCATTAAGAATTGCATTTTTTAAAGACATCGGCACTACACCCCTTCAAATACTTGAATAACCTAAAATTATCAACCTGTGAATAATTAAATTTAAATTACCTAAACTTAAACAATAAGAATATGTAAAGATATTCGGGAGTTTATTGTAAATAATTTTTTTTCACTAACAGTCAATAATATCTGAATTTGTAACAATATGCTATTTTTATGTAAAATTAAATAACTAATTTTTCATTTTTGAAAGGAACTTTATAAATAAGGACAAGTCATTTCTTAATGGTACACATTTTTAGAAATTTAATGTACGTATTTAATTTGGGAAGGTTTCACAAATAATTACATGATATTCTTCAATATATGATTTATCAAGATCGAATATTAAAATAAATTAAAAAAACGATTTTCAACTATTTAACTATTCAAATTCTGCTATTTTTTAGCACGCTGCTTGGAAAATGAAAAAAATCTCTTGTTGACTCTACGATATTCCTATTTTGTGGCACTGGAGAAAAAACAGCCTACCGGTGATTATGTTCAAATCACCTAAAATACATAAAATAAAAAATAAAAAAACAAGTTTTATAACTGAAATTAAGAACATTATCAACTATCACATAGCCTAAAATATGAAAAGAAAAATAATATTTAAAAAAAATTGAAAAGCGTCGTATTAGTCCCTTTGTCACCAACAAAATAAACAAGCTTTGTAATTGAAAGCAGGAACATCATTAACTATTACACGGAATAAGACAATAGAATTAAAACAATAGTTTAGAACAAAAATTTAAAATTTAAAACCCTTTATTGTCAAAAAAGTTACAATGAAAAAATTAAAAAGGTTACTAATTGAAAGCAATAATTCATTAAATATCACATGGACTAAAACATTAAAATAAAGCTAATAGTTTACAGAAAAAAAGTAAAAAGCGTCCTATTAGTCCCTTTATTATCAAACAAGTTACAAAAAGTTGCATTGCAAAAAAAATCCGCATCAATATCTAAAAGAATTTATATCTACCTGAAAATCCTTCGCAGACAGCATTTCGTCAATATTCTTGGCAATTTGTTGCAGATCCTCATCAACATCAGACTTTTGTTTATCATCCTTCTTCGAACTCGCTTCCGATTTTGACTGGCTGTCTTCCTCAACAATAGCATTCAAATTCGGCGTATGCTGTTGTTGTTCCCTCTTCCTGATAATAGTCGACATAATTGCCAGGGTCGAGGCATGGCACCTCGGACTTTTCCTTGGCGATCGGCCAATACCGGAACCCCTACCTCGACTCCGTCTCCTTCCATCACTCCTATGAAGCCGCTTGAACAGAGTCTCATGAAAATTCTCAATTTCATAAGGTAACAAAAAAGGTTTCTGAGCATCGGATTCGCTAAAATAATGCCAGAATTCTTGGCCCCCATCCTGGCGTGTATAAGTTTGGTACCAGGGTTCCGATCTCGGTATCGCTTCAAACGAAAACTGCATTTTCTCAATTTCTGGCGAAGGCTTTGAAGGAACTAGTCCATCATTTGAATCCTCTTCATCGTTACACTCTGCTTCATCCGCTTTATCATAATTTAAGTCCTCAATTCCCGTCATAGGTGCTTGAAACCTCAACCTGCTTCCAGGTGTTTCAAACTTGTAATAATCAGCATTGTCTTTAATCAAGGCCTCCGCCTGAGTTCGCCTCTTTTTTCTCGCTCGGCCCATATTCCCAGAATCCTGTGAATCCTCCATGACTTCCTGCTTCACGAGACTCGAGTTACAAGGTGAGCTGAGATTGATAGAATTCATCGTATCTTCTCGATCACTCTCAGTCTCTTTTGGTAAAACGCTGCTTTGATCGCCCTCACTCGCCTCACTGGAATCGTCTCGTCTCGGATCTCCAAACATAAAAGACTCGGCTTCATCGCTGAGCAGGGAAAGCTCTGATTTTCGCACGCGCTTAAACCGCACCACAACCGGCTTTTCGCTCGAAGGCCCTTCATCTTTCTTCACTTCGTCAACAACTTCTTTGACTACCTTTACGGGAGGACTTGGCGCATTTGCAATCGACTTCACTTTGCTTGGGACAACCTCAACCTTGTAATAGGATCGAACATCTTCTATCAATCTTTCTTCTATCGAGGTTCTCTGACGACCCCTACAACTTCTTCCTCCTCTTCTAGAAACCCTGATACTTTGCGCCTTCTCGTCTTTCGTATCCTTTAAATCTTTTTCTCCACGACTCAGCCTAATACTTTGCGCTTTTGCATCTTTAGTATCCTTCACATCTTTTTCTCCCCGACTTGGCGTTTTGAAACCCCGACAATCCTTTTCCTCATCGTCATTGGAACAAGGATCAACTCCATTCTTATCCTCTTTGCTCAAATACTTGCCCATTTCGCCGTTGAGATCCTTCGTCGGAGAATCTTTGACCGAAGACTGTTTAACCGGAGAATCTTTGACTGAAGAATGTTTAACCGAAGAATCTTTGACCGAAGAAGATTTAACCGAAGATTCTTTGACCGTAGAATCTTTCAACCAAGAATGTTTCACTGAAGAATCCTTGACCGAAGAATGTTTAACCGAAGAGTCTTTGACCGAAGAATGTTTAACCAGAGAATCTTTGACTGAAGAAGGCTTAACTAAAGAGTTTTTCATCGAAGAATGCTTAATTGACGAATCTTTCTTGGCGTTGTGGGACACATTCTCGTTTGGCTCGTGACCATTTATTCTAGGACTGGAGTCCTTTTTCTTCTTGCTATCGATTTCTGGAATGAGATTTCGAGAGACGTCACTCTTGATAAAATTGTTTGATTCCGAGTGCCCGTTGCTCCTGCGATGACTCTTCAATTCAGATTCGTCAAGATCTAATAATACCTTTTCATTGCACTCATTTACGTCTTTTTTATTCTCGTCCTCAGATTTATCCTCAGGATCATCTTCCTCTATCCAAATTGTCCCCTTTGCGCGTTTTTTAATCGTATAACCCTCAAATTTGTCGTATAGTTTTTCACTAGTCTTCTCAACTTTGTCCCCAGTTCTGCCTTTGGATCTCAACAAATGTCCACACTCTTTCTTTTCGCGGGTTCGCAGATTGTGCGGGGAGCTCAGTTTCAAGTCAAGATTCCTACGCGCACCATTGCACTGCACCATTTTGTTTTCCTCGACACCGAAATTTTTCAAGTCTTTTTTCGCCGTCTTGTCCACCTTTTCCGACAACACGGAGCTGCGAAGACTGTGATTACCGTTCGGAAAAAGGTTACAGTCCTGCCTAATGTCGGTTAAAGTGTTCAGTTTTAAAAAAGCCTCAACGCTCGCGCCGGTACTGATGAGGGTATCTAGGGAGAGAAAATTGTCATTATTTTGGACAAAATTGAGATGCTGATCACTCTGCACGTGCTTCGTCAAGTCCCTGTACTCTGAGCGGCAAATTTCGCAGTACCCAGCAACCAGTTGTTCCGCTCGGCGAGCACGAGTTGCTGTGGCCCGTGGCCTACGTGTCATTTCTTTGCCCTTTTCTTTGTTCGCTATGTTTATAGCCTCCCAGTTTTCCTTAGTTTCCTTACTTGCTGAAGCTCCTTTCTTCTGGCGTCGCTTCGTGCCAAACGGACAGGAGCCTGGTTCTCCGTCCAGGTTTATTTTTGGCCAAGATGGCAATTCGAAAAAGACGGGCTTTGTATCCCTAAAAAATCAAAAACAAACACACGTTACTTTTTTTTCGGAAAAAAGGACACAAAAACTGAGGTATCGGGGAAGTAAAAAATACACCATTATTATAAATACAATACTTCTTACAACTGGAACTTGAAACGTTTAATACCATATGGGTATCTCATTAATTGCATAAAAGGTTCTGTAACGCCCCCTCATTTTTAGAAGTTTTTTTAACGTACAAACATACTAGATGGCCATTATAGTGTTCTTTCAAATTATTTTGGCAGGGTGGCCACTCTGAGAGGTCTTTAACTTATTACATAACGCTATTATCGGTCTTTTACCCCCCCCCCCCCCACCAAAAATAAAAAAATTCCTATTACTTTTAAAAACATAAAAGACGTTTTCTACCAAAAAATACGGTTTTTTATGATGACGTGAAGAAACATTCTACTTATAGGCCTATATAATGATAGGTACTAATTAAAATCCACTTATTTGAACCTTTTTTCAATACAATATTAAGAATCAATTAATAATTTTAATCAAATAAACCTTAAAAGAAGCACTCTATACAATAAATGACATATTCCAATCGAATCCATTTCAAATCAGACAGATTCTACGCTTCTTGCAAAATCTCTCAGCAACAAAATATGTTGTGTTTTAGAGCAAATTTAGCGACACGTATTTATATGATTTAAAAAATCAATGAAATTGTCAATAATTGTATTTTTTTGTCTTATTTAAATAGAGACAATTTTCTCCTTAAAAATAGTTTTCGATCTTATTCAGAAATCCGTCGGAAAAAATAAAAAGCGAAGACGCTTGGATTGACCTTTGTTAAGGGAGGGGTAAAGGTTTCAGCGTAAAAAAAAACACTCTTTTTGCGAATTTTTTTTAAGAGTATGGATTAAGCAAATCTATTAAAACTATCTGTACATTATTAAGTA
>JAAAKG020094486.1:0-16166 GCA_010014905.2 Druon quercuslanigerum
GAACCACAATTATTTTGAAAGTCAAATCAGCGGAATAAATAACAAGCCATCTAACTCTTGCAAGTATAATAACCATTAACATTTAAAATAAAAGTATTTAAATTTAGGCTGTTTTAATACAGACAGCCTTATTATTCAAACTATCAAGATTAATCGCTTTAGATTAAACTCAGTACAATGACGAATAACAAGTGAACCACGACAGATCCTAAACAAAGCGCTAGTATCGCCCCTGAAAACGAATACCAGAACCTTTCGGAAATACTTTGCGGGATCGCCTAGAGTGTGACTAAATCAGCAGGCACCAGAGCCAGAGATCCCGGTACCGCAGTAATTACAGCGCTAGAGTCCATTTCCAGTGATGTAAACTGTCGCGGACGCGAAGTCAGTGATTCATGAGCCAGCACTGAGAAGGCCGGTTGGAAAATGATAGGATTTTCCAACGATCCTTCCGAAAGTGAAGGGTTGACGAGAGGGGTGAAGGCGAGTGAAGGGCGGCGTCACTTCCGACAGTTTTCGGCAGTTCACGATTGACAAAGGTATCGACCGCACGCGCCTAAGATTTTCGTATATTGTTTGTATTGTTTATCCTGCAATTTTCCTTCTATAGTTTATTTATGTTTGTCTATCTCATTTAAATTCACACTTTTCTCACATAATAGACTTTGTCTTATTTATCAATTTGTTAAACAGTTTGTACAGTGCAATATTTTGTTCTTTTATATTATTAAACTTAAATTCAATGTATTTGTGCATCTTAAATCATTCAACCCGAAACACTTACATACTTTACGCGACTTCTCTGAACTTCAGTTATTTTTTAATTTTTAATTCAAATAAGAGTTTCCAGAAGCGTGCCGATCGATCTTTGAACGTCACTACATGGATAACTACCTGGACAGCGTGGACACCAACGAAGAGGCTATCCGACGACGGCAGGCAGTAGCTTATATCCATAATACGGGTGGCTTTGAGATCAGAAACTGCATGTCCAACTCTCCAGAAGTTCTAAACTCGTTTCCACCTGAAGCCGTTGCACAGCGAGGAGAGCAGTTAGCCTTCGGAGAAGCGGAATTCGCGCGAGTCCTGGGGGTGATCTGGTCACCTAAGAGCGACGTGCTCACCTTCACCGTCGACTCTCCACGTGTGGATAGTCGATTAATCAGTGGAGAAAAGCAACCGACAAAGCGCGAAGTTTTAAAATTGATAATGTCAGTTTTTGATACCCTAGGTCTGTTAACAGTAATGACAATCCGAGGTAAAATTCTGATGCAGGATATTTGGCGCTCTGGACTTGACTGGGACACTCTACTTCCAAATGAGTTGACAAGAAAATGGACAACCTGGTTAGCAGACTTGAGAGAAGCTAGCAAATTAAGAACTTCTCGTTGCTACTCCTTCGGAATTGGAAAATTTCGTGACGTGCAGCTGCATATCTTCTGCGATGTTAGTGTACAAGCATTTGCAGCAGTCGGATATTTCACACTGTAGGGGGAGGCAGATACAAGAACAACTTTGGTAATGACGAAGAGCAGAGTCGCACTGCTGAAGCATATGAGCATACCGAGACTGGAACTTCAAGCAGCGGTAATGGGAAGTAGACTGGCTCAGACGATAACCTCGCAACGCTCCTTAAAGATTACGCAGAAGTTTCTTTGGACCGATTCACAGAACGTGATAAAATGGATCCGGTCTTAATCAAGGAGATACCCGCCGTTCGTGGCTCATCGAATTGCTGAGGTATTAGACCTGACTTACGGAAATGGGTTCCAACGAAGGAGAACGTGACTGACGATGCCACCAGAGACACTGCACACATAGAAGTGTCTTCCACCAGCCGCTCGTTTAGAGGACCAGAATTTCTTCTTCAAGGACAAGTTAATGGCCGAAGGAACCGTCGAATTTAGACTTCTCTGAAGACGCGAAAAAGGAACTCAAACGTGAGGTAATTCTTCTTATGGGAGACCCAGAAAAAACTATTCTTGATCGTTTCAGATTGACTTCCTGGCTGCGGCTGATCCGCACCATGGGATGGATGCTGCGCTTCGTGAACAGGTGCCGCAAACGTGACACAGGCAGAGATGCAGAGCTGACGGGACCGGAAGTCGAGAAAGGCGAGATTGAACTGTTGAAGCTGATGCAATCAGAGGACTTTCAACAGGACCTACGTTTGATGAGAAATAATGAGAATATTCAACCAACCTCAAAACTGATAGAGCTCTCGCCAAAAATAGCAGAAGATAGGTTGATGAGAATGAACGCCAGAATTAGGAACTGCGAGATCAGCCAAGCAGTAAGAGAGCCGATCATTCTGAGTGGGGTGAACTGCTTTGTGAGGATCCTCATTGAACATTATCACCGCAAGGCAGGGCACATCGGACGAGAGAGGGTGGTGAATGATTTGCGATCCAAATATTGGATCACAAAACTTCGCGCCACCGTAAGATCAGTATTCAGCCACTGCCAGACTTGCAAGATTCGCAAGGTGAAACCGCAGGCACTGGAAATGGCACCGCTACCAGACGTTAGAACGGAAACTTTTGTCAAACCGTTTACCAACACTGGCGTAGACTACTTCGGACCGATGGAAGTGACAATCGGTCGACGAAATGAAAAAAGATACGGACTTCTCTTCACATGTCTGAAGATACGGGCCGTTGACTTGGAGATAGCGAGTTCACTAACAACAGACTCAATGATAATGGCTCTGAGGAGAATGATGGCTTGACGAGGAAAACCAGCGAGAATATATTCCGACAACGGAAAGAACTTTGTGGGCGCAAACTGTGAACTTCGGGCTACCGAAAACATCGAGTGGCACTTCATTCCGCCTGGAAGTCCACATATGGGAGGCTGCTGGGAGAGACTAGTGGGATCCGTAAAACGAGCGTTAAAGGCCACACTAAACGAGCAAAAGCCGAAGTAGGAAAGCCTTCACACCATCTTTGCTGAAGCCGAGTATTCGGTGAACAGCCGTCCTTTAACATTTGTTTCAGATGATCCTGACGATCCTGAGAGTCTAACACCAAATCACTTCCTTCTTATGTGGAAAGGGTCGTACGAGAGTCATGGAGCCCCTGGAATATTTAGAACCGATGGTGCGTTTCTTAGGAAGCAGTGGCGCAAAGCACAGACCATGGAGGATCTGTTCTGGAAACGATAGGTACGGGAGTACTTGCCACCACTTAACCGCCGCACGAAGTGGTACCGCCAGTCGAGTAACCTGAACGTTAGGGACCTGGTTGTCATCTGGGATAATCAACATCCTCGCAACCAGTGGATACGAGGAATAATATCCGCCGTGTATCCTGGTAAGGACAAGCAGGTTCGGGTCGCGGACTTGCGAAACAGAACAGGAACCTACAGGAGACCAGCGACAAAAATATGCGTCCTCCAGAAACAAAAGGGTATTCCTACTTTAGGAATACAGGAGGGGGAATGTCGCGGACGCGAGTCTGTGATTAGGTGCAAGATTGTAAGTCGGGGTGAACACTCTTCATGAGCCAGCACTGAGAAGGCCCGTTGGAAAATGATGGGACTTTCCAACGATCCTTCCGAAAGTGAAGGGTTGACGAGAGAGGTGAAGGCGAGTGAAGGGCGGCGTCACTTCCGACAGTTTTTGGCAGTTCACAATTGACAAAGGTATCGACCGCACGCGCCTAAGATTTTCGTATATTGTTTGCATTGTTTATCCTGCAATTTTCCTTCTATAATTTATTTATGTTTGTCTATCTCATTTAAATTCACACTTTTCTCACATAATACACTTTATCTTATTTATCAATTTGTTAAACAGTTTGTACAGTGCAATATTTTGTTCTTTTATATTAATAAACATAAATTCAGTGTATTTGTGCATCTTAAATCATTTAACCCGAAACACTTACAGTATCATAAACACACCGTAACGACAAGGACGTAGAGCGTCGTTAAATTTTCGCAATGATGTAACGATGTCGTAAAGATGTCCCCAACTTTTATGATTACTGGGTTAATATCGGTCAAAATTCCGCGAACATACCCACATTTGACTGAAGAAACCCTCCGTTAAAAACTTTTCTTCAAGATATTGCCAATGGCGCCGCATCTGTAACAATTGCCAATGAACCAATTTTTTTAAAAATCATTGTATTTAAATTAATGGGCCTAGCTCGTGCATACTTTAGTGACAAGAAATTGGAAAAACTTAATGATCTTATCGCGCACTTAAAAAAACGTTGTTCGTCAACAAAAACGTATCAGTGGTACATCGACTCAATAGTTCAATTTAGAATGAAGCAACAGGAATCGGTCAGCGATGGGTATGATAGACTTTAAGCATTACTAATGAAGTTAATAACAGATTGCGCCCTCAATGCATTTATAAAGTGGCTCCCATCGGAGATAAGGGATCGTTCACACATTACGTAACCCATTTTCCAGCCTTTTTTACCCCTCCTCTACGTAAAGCCTTTTCTATAGAAAATTTATGTAACTTTAATATAGGCGCTGTGCTGTATCAGACTCCCCTTCCATATGCGCGTTACGAAATACGTGAACGCTCCTTAAGTACCTGCGTCGATACGTGTAACCCGGGATCCCTCTATGAAGCATTAGCACGATCGATAAAGAATATCATTTTTGCAGCTCTCGGTGTTAAACACATAGAAATTTGTATTACTTGTATTTTTCAGGTTAGGGGATACAACATTAAAACGGATATTGAGGTAAATAGAAATTTAAATAACCGAACGTATTCAAATCGTTCGGATAAGAAAAATTATAAAGTATTCAAATTTTGTACAAGTACTAAATTTTTATAAATAGTTTCGAATATCTTGACAGATAGTATAGATCTGAAAGAACGTGAATTGCGTAAAAAAGAGTAATGCTCTCAAATCTGGAAATAACAATTTGGCAATAATATTGGTGAATAAACTCGCAACTCACGGAAAAAAGTACATTGTAAGATGTACAATTTCGAATAGTAAAGCTGAGGTTTAAAGCGTACCCACTGTGAAATGAGCAGTTTTGACAGTATTGCATGCAGTGTGAACCAGTAATCTGAAAGTATACTAGTCGAAATGTCATTTGTAGCACTATAGAAAGCAGCTATTACAGTTTGACATTGTAGAGTGGAATAGCACTGCAACACGCTGTTTAAATTACTGCTCTACATTGTAAGGTTTCACTTACAAGTTGGTAGACGCTACGTTTTCCCATTGAGAAATTAAAATGGTGAATTATACAGTTTAAAAAAAACTTGTAAGCTTTCCCCTTTCATACTCCGATGGGTAGTGGGATAAAAAGTAGTTAGTGCAGTTTGAAATAGTAATCCGGTATATCAATATAGGGCCTCATCCTGAACCGATTTCGCAGTGTGAAATTGTAAAATCTCCTTTTTTGTACTGCGTCAAGTGCTAACTGAGTGTTGAAGGTACAGTGTGAATGGAGGAAATAAATGTTACTGGTCGAGATTATAATATCTTCACTTTCCAACAGTCTTATTCGCTGAACGAGATTTATTTTGGTTTTTACAATATTAAGTCGAATTTAACATTTTCAGTTATGAGAAAATAGACCGTAATCACGAAGTTACTTATGTAAGTTTCTCCTTAGTACGGGAGATATTAATTATTACGGCAGAGATTAATAAATACACTTTAGTGCTACTAAGGTAATATACAAGGGCCCCAATTATTTTTCTTCAGGCATAAAATCTAAAGCAGATTAATACTCCCAAAATAATATTAATTTTCAAAATCCAATAATATTATATAATTCCAAAATGCATATTTGGAATCCCTTTATATTAGAATTGGATTAAAAAACTGATTGAAAGGCAAATTAGTCAGTCACTAGCACAAACTAGTTAACATTGTGTAACTATTAGTCAATCTTCAGTTCAAATTCCGTTTTAGGTTATGTCATTATACAAAAAATTAATTAATTAATTAATTATATTTAACTGCAAATTACAATTACAGAATATTTAAAATAAAACATTTTTTGTTGCATTTTTATAAATTTTAGAAAAATTAAAAATTAAAGAATATCATAAATGGAGAAAAATGGACAATTTTGGGATGAACCATTCAAAGGAAACCCACAAACGTTGTATAGTCTCACCTTGAAGCAATATTACAAAAGTTGTATTTAATAAGAGCAAAGTTGCGTCCTGGTCAAATTTTAATGTCATTAGAAGTTTTTATATAAATTATAATTATTTTTAAGGATAATCTGAACTATTTTTTCTTCTAGTAATAAGTTAAATACACTCAGAAAAAAGATTCTTTGAATTAAAAAAACTTTCTTTTAATTGAAGAAAAATATTAATCGGCAAATCCTACAAAGAATTACGTACAATACAAGCTAATACAAACAATACAAAGTGGATTTTTTAAGCTCCAATTTAAGGAAATGAAAGAAAATTTTGTACAAAAGAGTTAAATTTTCAAAAAAAGAGGTCAATCTAAAAAAATTAATTATTAAAAATTAGTTTAGCTTATAACCAAATGGTTACACTTCCAACAGCAACAAAATTTTTCTACGAAAAAGATTAATGTTCTGCCAAAAAGACGAATTTTCAAGAAAATGCAATTGTTGAATTTTGATGCCAGTAAGATCAATCATCTACGGAACAATTAATTTTATAACCCAAATATATCTTTTTTTAAATAACAGTTAATTTTTAACCAAAAATATGAATTTTGTACAAAAATGTGGAATTTTCAACTCACAAATATGATTTTTTAACGAAAAGGTGATTTTCTGCGAAATACTTCAATGTTTATATAAATGTTTGACTTTTTAACATTGAAACTTTAAGAGTAGGAAAATAAAAAAATGAATGCAATATATTCTTTTATAACTAACAAAATGGATTTTGTGGTCTCTAATTACAATTCATGTTTATATGTATGTTTGAATTTGTCTTAGAGAAAGATATTTATCTGACTCATATTATCAATCTTTCAGCTTTCGACGCGAATATAAAATAATAAATTCAATTTAAATTCACATTAAATTGAATATTCTTATCAATAAAAATAATCAAATGAGGAAGTTATAATATAAAATTTAAATTAAGCGTGTCAAAAAAATTCAATGTTGAAGTAAGAAAATTAAATATCACTTGGGGCAACGCCAATTTTTGTCCCGGCACTGGTCGTTTCTCGCAAGCGATGAAAATTTTTCTGGTTAGTATATAAGCACCATTTCGACTGATATACCCAGCGTGCGATATTATGCGTTAGGGAATTGCTTTACATGTAGTAGTGTTAGGTTAGGTTATAGGTTTAAGTTTGTGTGCGTTAGATAAATGAAAAATACGTTTCTCGTGTGTCAACTGCGTGAACTTTGTCATGCAACTGGCTCAAGGTAGATATGCCTCGCAGGGCAAAACTGTGACTTTTGCTTGTTAATGCGAGAGATTTCTAATGTGAAACTATAATTTTTGCTCCCAGAAGGAGCAAGGTTTTTACAAAAACTAAATTTTTAACAATGTATTTTAACTTTTACCAAACT
This sequence comes from Druon quercuslanigerum, assembly GCA_010014905.2. Taxonomy (NCBI): domain Eukaryota; kingdom Metazoa; phylum Arthropoda; class Insecta; order Hymenoptera; family Cynipidae; genus Druon; species Druon quercuslanigerum. The sequence goes on from JAAAKG020094486.1 coordinate 7,507, forward strand.
AGTGTAATTATCAATTAAAACAGATTAATTTTAAACAAAATTGTTCATCTTTTAACATAAGAGATGAATTTTTAATTTTTAACCAAAAAGTTGCATTTTCATTTAAAAAATGACAGTTGAATTTTCTGTTAAAAAAGATTTTACTTGACTTTTAACCAAACAAATATGAATTTTTAATCAAGAAATAAATTTCCACGAAAAAATTGAATTTTCAATCCAAAATGACAAGTTTTAAACAAAAAAAAGAACTTTTAAACAAAAATGTAGAATTCTTTACTAAATAATTGCATGCATATCCAATATGATGGAGTTTCTGTTAAACGAGAAGAATTTTTATGCAAAAAAAAGTTTCAAAAATATAGTTGAACTTTGATCCAAATAAGATTCCGAAAATCCGAATTCTTTTCAACCAAAAATGATGATCATACAACCAAATAGTTGCATTTTTAATTTTATCGAAGATCATTGAAAAACGGCACTTTTTTTAAAAGGTGAACTTTCAACTAGAAAAAATTCAGTCGTTTTTCAATCACAAAATATGAGTTTCAAACAAAAAAGCAAATTTACTATGAAATAGTTCAATTTTCATTAAAACAGTGGAATTCTCGACTAAAAAGTATGTCTTTTTCACAAAACAGTTTAATGGTCAACCAAAATTTTGCATTTTCATTCAGTAAATTTACACCCAGAAAAGATTTCAGTTCTTTTTTCAACACCAAACTATTAAACTTAAACAAAAAGTCTGACTTTTTCAAATGACTTAATTTAAACAAAAAGTACGACTTTTAAACAACATAGTTGAAGTTTCTACCAAATAGTTCCATTTTTATCCCAGAAAGATGTGATTTCTGCTAAAGCTGGTCAATTTTAAAATCAAAAAAATAAATTTGCAAGAAAAGGGTTTAATTTTGAACCAAAGAATTGAATTTTTTCAAGAAAGATGAAAATTTTCCTATACCAGATGAATTAAAAAAATTTTAATTTGTATCCAAAGAAGATTCCAGTTCATTTTTTACTTCCAAAATAAGAATTGTAAACAATAAGTTAATTTTCTGCTAAATAGTCGATTTTTTAGCCAAAAGGAACGACCTTTAAACAATATTGTTAACTATTCAACCAAACAATTGATTTTTTGTCCAAGTGAAATTAAAATTCTAATAAGACGTGAATTTTTAAATCAGAAAGATGAATTTACAAAAAATAGTTTTCATCCAAAAAAGATTTCAGTTGAATTTTGAGAAAAAATATGAATCTTAAACAAAAGTTTAAAATTCTACAAAAATGTGTACATTTTTAAGTCAAAAAGACGAATTTTTAACAATACAGTTAAATTTGTACCCAAAAGGCTTTTTTTATGAATATTGGTCAATTTTCAACCAAATAATAAAATTTGTAACGAAAATGATAATCTTCAGGAGAAAGTATTTGGGAATTTCCAAAAATTACGTACATGAGTAAAGGACCTCCTACCGTAACAAATCGTAACGAAATGCCTCGACCCTCCCGCCGCCCCATTAAGCTGTTACGTAATTTAAGTACGGTCCCGTAATACATATGTGGTACGTGCTATTATTAAAATTATATATTTTTTTTAAAGAGTGGCAACTCATGAATAGTTTTATCTACATTTTCGAGCGCAATAATGGGAGTTTTATCGATTCGTGACGGGAATGTAATAATTCTCCAGAGCTGAACAGACACTCCTTCGTTCTTTCGGTAATTTAGATATATGCTATTGGGCACAATATACAAAACAGCACCAGGCGGTACCTGTAGCATAACCAACTTTTTATACTCTCCCTCCTTTCTTCCGCACCTCACCACTTCCTTCCGTTTCCGTTCGGTGCGTTGAGCATGACGAACTCAACGCAGGCGGACATACGGAATGGTTCTACCAGCATTCCTACGGCACTGTTTTCCATCAGTTCTGAAACTACCGCGAATAGGCGTGTTTCAATTTTGTAATCTACTCTTGAATGTTTCTATTATAAAATAGGCATTAAATTAAAAAAATGGTGCTGTTATTATTTAGATATATACCAAGTGATAGATAAAAAGTTATGTGTGATATGTGAAGTATAGTGATGAACAAATAGTCATACAAAAACTTTTGGTATTAGAAAATCGAAAATTCAAAATCAACAATGGAGACGAAAATACTCGATTTGCCTAAGGCGTTTGTATGCTGCTCGAATATTATTTTTTTGGTAAGAACAGGAAATCAAAATTAAAGAAATTCTTTAAACATTTTTGGTAATTCTTTAAACCTTCATTGTATGAAGCTGTATACATTTCAAAGTTTTAAAGTAATATATTATGCAGTACATCATTCAGAAGCACGTTCTCCTGAGAAAATAGGAAATGATGTTTAATAATTTTGCTCGCAAATTGAAAAACCTGAATTAAAAATTAAGATATTTCTTATTATATATTGCATTGAAATTCAGAAGAGGTTTTAAAATTCTACGCTGACCACAGATTTGAATATTATTATAAAACATTTTAAGTAAAAACAAAAATTCACGTTTTTGCATCAGGCTAATTTTACTAAATAAAATAAAAATGTTTTGGATCTTATTTTTTTTACTTTTAACTGGAGGAACTAGCTATTTTTTTAAACATAATTGTCGCCAGTGAAAAAAGAGATATTCTGAAATTTATTATATTGAATATGAATTGGAAATGATTTAGATTCGCTTTCAGATGTCGGGGTTCGTGCTGATGTCATTGGGAGCATTACTGTTGGCCGACAGTAATCGCATTTTGCTTTCGCGGCTCCTAGGATCCGAAGACATTAACCCAGATCAGCCAATATTTTATTATTTTTCGTTCATAATTGTAGGGGTGGGATTTCTGATCGCTGCCACTGGTCTTTTAGGTTGCTGGGTCACCTGCTCATTCAATTGCTGTATAACTACTTCCGTAAGTTGTGATGCAATTAATATTCATTCTTTAACTTGGTTCGTTAGTAAGTCATCAATCATGATATTATCAGAAGAAAAATGATATATGAGCATCAGTTTTAAGAATATTATTGATATTTGAATAAAGTAAGCATGTAAGGTCTAAGTAATGAGATTTTAAGTAGATTATTCTTTGGATTATTGTATTACTCCTTAAATTGTGACGAGCAAATTCAAAAGGTTTTGTATGTGTATTATTTTTAAAGATTACATGTTTAGAAGATAAATTAGTTCATTCCTGATACATTCTAAATCCGAATCCAGACATGATGGTCGAAAAATCTGAATTTTTGACTTAAAAAAAAATTTAAGTAGGAATATTCATCTTGCAGGGCTTTTAAGAAGCAACTTGTTTTTCTTCTCTTGACTTTTTTTTATATCGTGCGTTATTTGGCTTAAAATTTTCATTTTTGGTATATTTTGTTGAGTAATAAACCTGACATACATACATACATAGATGCATACATACATACGTGCATACATACATGCATACACACAAACATGCATACATACATGCATACACACAAACATGCATACATACAATCATGCACACAAACATGCATACTCCCATACATGCATACACACATTCACACAAATAGGCTTACATACACACATGCATATATGCAGAAATAAAGGCAGCAATATTCGTAAAAACCTGTTTTTCGGATTCAGAAAAAACTGCCAAACTTTGGAGAAAAAGTAACTGACCGGAACGGTATAATTGCCTTCAGGTTATGTGGTTAAAATATAGCATTCAACAGTCCGCGAAATTCGAACTCAAATTAAGCTAAGTTTTTAAAAGAAAATGATAAAATAGGAGAGGATAAAATATAAAACGTGGATTGTTGCTTGATGAAAAGTTGACCTGCAAAGTCGGAAAGTATTATTGAAAAGGAAAAATAAAGATTTTGTTAGAGTGCCAGTGGGACAAATTTTTAGCGACGTCTTTACGACATCCTTTAGATATTACGACAATTATACGACATCCTATGTCCATGTCCTTCAGGAATATTAATATGATTATATTTTATATACACATATACTAATATGCATTATATAATATGAATTACAAGCAGGGTTGGTAACGTTTAATAATCCACGTATTATACGTGATTTACTACGCGTACATTGCGACGTAAATTACCTCTCTAGTTTTCTATGTAATTTCACGTATATTACGTTAGAATTGCATATTTCCGTGCGCATGCTTCATTATCGAAAAATGCCTTAAATAATATATTGTTCTTGATGTGGGTCGTGGTTGCCGTGTTCGTTATTCTACTTTTAATTGCAGTAAATAGTAAAAAATGTATCGAGAGAGTAGGCCTAAAAGAAAATTGTGGTACCAATTGTCCTACAAACTCATAAAAGCCGAGAAAGCAAAAAATGTTGCTTTGTGCATGCTTTGTGATAGTGTAATTCACAATACAGTAGAATCTAGGATTCTAGATAAATTTTCAAAGTTTTATGTGTATTGATTCGTGTTCTATTATTTATTTTATTTTATTCGTCTTGGAAATCTCGTGCCAAATATTAATATTGAAAAATTCTTTAAAATTGAATAAATGTTAAAGCAGTTTGCGGTTATAATTAGGGAGATCCTCCATAATTACATATATAATATCATGCAATATGATGCGTAATAATTATTATCGAAAGAATCAAACGACACTTGCAAAAGTTTTCTGTCCTTTTTTTCATTTAAAATAACAAATCCTTCCATGGGATTACATTATGATGTTGAGTATTTCTTCCCTACTCAGGTCTAATTATTATTTTCAATTACTATAGCGCATTGCACAAAATTAGTAATAATTATTAAAATTAAAAAATGAGGTTATGTAATTATCAACATCGATGACACTGATTTTTCAAGTCAGCCGTCTTAAAAACGTAACTTACAGGAGTTTTTTTTTCTGTTTTCGAAGTATATTACGCCAAAAACGTATTACACGTAGAAAATGCTCGCGTTACGCGTAACTGACCAGCCCTGATTACGCGGGCGTTTATGTAAGTTCGGTCGCGCTTCCTAACGAGCGGTAAACTATCCAATTCACAGCCGATTGAGGCAAACTTGGGAAGGCAGGTGAGCTCCTGCTTACCGCTCTTACCCCTCGCCGTCCGTATACTATGGTGCCCTGTATACCACGCGTAAATTTGAAGAGAGAACAGACGCACCATTTTCAATCACAAAAAAAAGAAAAGAATGATTTTCGGGAAAAAGCGAGCTGAATCAACCGCTCAGGGGGCACACAATTTGGCGAAGTGTTTAGGACATCTTTACGACAACTTTGCGATATCCTATGTTCATGTCGTTTCGCTTTTTTTTCAAACGCAAGGGTTTCTTTCTGGTAGAAATATCAACTATTCCAATTTTGGTTTAAAATTAATTCTTTTGGTTGAAAATTTGATTAAATTTTTTATTAATAAATGATATTTGAAGGTGAAAATTCCTCTATTTACTTGAATTTTAATCTCCTTTTTTTGAATGGTTATTTGTTGGGCTGAAGATTCATCATTTTAGCTCGAAATTTAATTATTTTGTTGAAAATTCCTTCTTTCTTGGGTGGAAAATTAATATTTTTGGTTAAGAATTTCACTCATTGGTTTAAAGTTGAACTAATTTTTTAAAAACATTTTGTGTGTGTTAGAAATTCATTATTTTAGTTACAAATTTATTTATTGAGTTGCAAATTTAACACTTATGTTGAAAATGCATTTTTTTAGTTTTTATTTTTTTGTTTGAAAATGTACCCAATTGGTTACAATTTGAACTACTTTTTAAAAAATTAATGTTTTAGGTTTAAAATTTAAATATTTGGTTAAATATTTGTTCAATTTTTAACCTGAAAATAAAATTATTTTATTTTCAGTAGCAACAAAATATTTTTAGTTGAAAGTTTAACTATTTGGTTGAAAGTTTATATACTTTATTGAAGATTAGACTTTTTTGTTTGAACCTAATTCTTCTTGGTTAAAAGTTCATCTTTTTAGGTGTAAGATAAATTATTTGGTTAAAAAACATATATTTTGTTCTAAGTGCAATACTTTAAATACAATTTTTAGGATTGTAAATCATTTTATATTGAATTTGATAAAGAAGCCACAGTCATTTTGTTGAAAGGAATTGATTCCCCTATTTTCACAAAAAATCACCTTATTTTTTTATATGTCTTTTGGTTTGAATAATCACCTAAAAAACTAACATATCTGAAGATCGTTTAAAGGACGCCGCACAAAATAGATTAAAAAAAGGTCCCGGTGATATTTTCCCAAACTGAGATATTTTATAGTTTTTGGTCTCCTGATCATGAAAATTCATGTTAAAGAGTGAAAAAGATGGACAGTTTTTCGGAAAAACGGCTCAAATTTCGATTTTCATGCAGCAAAGGGAGGTGCCACCAACACTCAACAAGTGTGTGGAGCATCGCTCATAGGAACAGTCCACTGGGCTGTCTGACTGACATTTTATAGTTTCGGACCTGCTGATGAATAATATCGAGGTCCGAAGGTCGAAAAATGAAACGATAGCCGTCAGTGCAGTAACAAAGTTCGTTTTTGCATGGTCTTAAAAAAGATAAAACGAGAAGTGGTAACTGTTTGGCACAACAGTCACAGATCATTCCCACGAGGCTGTCCGACTGACGGTTTTTAGTTTCGGACCTGCTGATCAATAATATTATTTCAAAAGCTCTAGAAATGGTCAGTTTAATTTGGGTTTTGTTGTTCTCGTCTGTGAGCAGCGTCCATGATCACATTGTGAAGCGATGTTGAAGAATAATGAACATTATTTGCGTTTCGAGCATAGCCAATGTACCATAATACGGTAGCAACATGTGCACATGAGCGAAGGGTTCGTGCGCCAGATAGGCACGTGCAATAGTAACCTTGGATAGGATAAGATAGTACTCTTATCAATCCTGGCTCTGGGATCATCTGCGCATGACGCAAGACTTCCAATTAAAGCTCTTCCTACTCCTCTCTTTGCAGCTTATCTTGGATGTATCCTGGAGCTAAGTTTACCTGATAAACTCTTATAGTCAAGTCTCTCAAAAATTGTAACGTTAAACGTGGAAAGTTTTGGACATGCTGAGAGTTTAAGCGCATCTACCTCTGGGCATTTCGGGCTTGCAGATTTTCCTCTCATTCGAGAGCTTGAAGAACGCTCAACTCCCGAGCTCTCTGTAGCAATTCTCTGGCCAGTTCTGCATTCGCACCTTGCATCTCAACTGGTACATGGTACTTAATATGATCATTCCTAGCTTCAACAATCCATCTTGTTTTTGTCACCAGTCTCGATTCATTTACTTCTTCAGACAGCAGTTGACGTTGCCCTTGTTGAAGTAGCGCGAGCATTTCCCAGTAAATATCAAGGTTTTGAAACAGATCTGTGGCATCTCGATAGCCTCTGTCAACCATAATAATCGATCCTTCAGGAAACCACTCTCTCATCCTATCTTCATTCCTTTCAAACTCATTTCAAAGTATAGCAGCATCGTTGATCCTGCTGTCCGAGAAATATGGTCGATGAATGTCGAGTATATATCCATTTAGTGACACTATCAGTGCAGGTTTCACTGGGTGACGTGCTTTAGGCACACAATATGACTGCCGCAAAGTGCGGAAGTCGCTACTCTTTTCGATGTAACTGCAGGTACCGTCAATGTACACAATAACTCTTAGAATATCTGGATTCGGATTGTACAGCTCATTTGCAATGTCGGTCACATGTCGTTCGATATATTCGTCTGGCGTAATTGAATCAAAGCCAATATTGCCAGGTACGAATCGAAACATCAAGGACTGTCTGACAGTAGCGACAGCAAGGTTTACAGCTTGTCGGCTTGAATACTAAAACATCAACTTTGGCCTATCAACCTATGGCCACCTGGACAGGGTACGAGATCGCAAAAAGTTAGAAGGTCAGAAACTGTTCCTTTGTAATAGGGGAAATCGATTGAAATTATTCATCTGTAAAACTGTGTTCGTCATCAAATCTCGTTGAATTCATTGCCACGCTGCGAAGTTTCTGCAAAAAAAGATAAAGTTGCTGACCGTTCATAATGTAGGGCCTGTTAATGAAGCGTAAGCCAGGTAACAACGGCGACAAAAAGAAGCCTCGATCATCTAAGTGATGTTGGCAAGATCTCACATCTTCTGCAATATAAATATTTAGTGATACAAAAAAGTTAACTCTGCATTCAACTAAAAGCCTGTGTATATCACATGCACCATTACAGGTCACGCAACTATGTTTCGCAGTTTGTGTCAGTACCTTTAATCATAGGCAAGAAGGATCACGCTCCATTTACAATATATCATCAAGGATGGACTGATTGCAGTTAATGCATGTATCGTTCGCACAGTTACGATAAGTGTTGGTAAGTTGAATGCGTCACGTCGACTAATTGCTAATTCGCAGACAGCAGCATGTTCATCCCTATCTATTCATGCCATTCGTTGTGGAGCAAAAATCCTTTCGCGAACATAACAGGACAAACGTGCCTGAATGTTGCAAAATGTAGAATAAATAAGAAACTCACTGGCAGTATATCACGCCTAACAACTGATAAAAAGCGTAAAACAAAGAAAAAAACGAAAATTATTTCAAACGACGTAACTACACGGAAAAAAATTTGGTAGCACTGCTGCACTGACACTAGTGACGTTGCGCGACCATGCGAAAGCGCAACTGCG